>JAWQFJ010021480.1:0-21084 GCA_034096865.1 Theodoxus fluviatilis
CATCCAATGACTATAGGTGAAGGTTACATTATAAGAACACCAGTGATAATTAAATATATTTCATCCTAGCTCGATCAGCACCCTGCATGAATTAAATGGGCTTTGCCTCTTTGAACAAGTATCGAACAATAAAGGAAAGTGAGCACCACCAGGAGAGTTCCTTCACATAGCTTATCCTACAACTTAAAATCTAGTGTTTTTTCTGCTTATCGATTTTGTTTAAACATATGAGTTTTCCTTGTTTGTGTTCAAATAAAAACCACGGAGAAGTATACATATACAAACCATTATCAGTTCTGCTCTTCCAACTGCCAGGTGGTGAGGGATGAGTTGGCGGACTATCTTCACTTGTCGAGGTTCCTGTAAAAATACCATCCTTGCGTGTCTATGCTTCATCAATATCAAAATCATAGGGTCAGAAAGTCATCCAAAGATTTCAGGTGAAGGTTACATTACAAGACCAGTGACAATTACACGTTTCATCCTAGCTCAGCACCCTGCATGAGTCATATGGACTTTGTTAGACCAAGTAGCGATCGATAAAGGAATGACTTGAGAGCACCAGCAGATCTTTTCGTCATATGCAAGAATCAAATTCAGAAAATCCAAAACATAAGTAAAAAATGTTTTCTGGACAGTCAAAATATAATACAGAAGATTCTTTGTCAGTGAACTTCAAGTTATGAAAACCAAAACAATGATGAACTGTAACTCGTACCAGGTCGGTGAATGAACTGAGGCAGAGGGTTGTTTTGTTCTGTGGAGCCATCTGACTCTTCAGATGAAGTGTCATATCTGAATGCACACATAAAGAACATACTAAATTACATCAGTCATTGAAAGAAAGAGTATGTGATCACTGAAAAAGATAATCATGCCCATGTGTTTATCATTGGAGGGATGGTGTCGAGTCCTTCAGCTCCTTCACTACTTCACAGAGTAGTTGGAACTCAGTGGCTGCCCAAGCTTCACACAGTACACCTTGTATGAGACACGAGCCTGCCTTGTTTCTCGTTTGTTTTGTGTAGTACAGTGTGATGGTGATGCACTTGTGCTCGCCCTTGAACACCTGTACACATGACTTCCCTAGATTTGAAGGGAGTAGGGTGCTTTCAGTGCAGAGAGGGAGGTCTAAAGTTTTATGTTCTCTGTCTACATCTCTCCAAGTTGAACGGAATTGCCCCCTAGTGTGTTGGACCTGATGAACATAGCGTATTGCAAGAGCGTTATGCCAGCGTAGGAGTGTAAAGACATCAGGGGCAACAAAGGTCTTTTGGTTGTTGTCTCTCGTGGCATTAAGAGTAACTAGTCTCTTATTGGATCCATGCCAAGAATGACCAAAGAGTGAATGGCTGAGTTCTAGAGAGTCTGTTGGACGGATCATCTATCAGTATCGCTCCTGCATTTCAAATGTTGGTGCCACAATAATGCTGACCGAGATCTTTAAACAATTAACTTTGATTAAAAGGTTGTGAAGAGAAGATCATAATTTCTCGTATACTGATGACTGGAAGGAGTTTTCGGAGTCGGTCAAATAGCTGTACAGCGTGGTAATTTTGAACGAAGCCTCATGGCTCACAGAGCGACAAAATCGTTGGCCAGTTGTAGGGTCCAATTATAAATATGAGAAACAGTCATTACTCACAATCTGCGAAGGCGATGTAGGAAACACTTATGGAGAAGTTGGGAGTCTGATCTGGGAAATTCCGGCCATTTGAAGAGGATTTAAAGGTAGAAAACTTCACAGCTCTGAGCAACACGTCCACATCAGCCTATGGCTGGGGAGAGGGGGCTTTGGGTTAGTCGATGCTGATAAGAAGTCCCAAAATTAGCACAGCGGCAACAGCAGCTGCGGCCAGGCTACACTCGAGCAGGCTCCTAGATCTCTCTCACTCTGGGATGGCCCGCGATGAGCTCTATAGATATATAGTACTACTACACAGCTATAGAGCACAATCGTCTGCCTCAAAGTGGAGGCGATACCCCGGCCGTGCTGGGGACATGCTGGGAGGGTGCGGGGAGAAAGTGGAGGCGAAACCCCGCGCTGGGTAGATGCTGGGAAGGTGCGGGGTGGTCTGGCCCATCATTTAGCCAGTCTTGAGCCTGGCCAACTGTGCTGGGCCCGCCCTGGCCCGGTTAGGGGGGACAGAAAAATGTTTACTAGGCTGTGTGTAGATGACCTGCATTTCCATTTGTAAAATGTAAACGCTTTCACGACCTATAGATGCAATCAACATACAGCATTGATAATTTAATGCTGTTCATGATTTACATTTTCTTTGGATGGGTTTCTAGTGTCCCCAAATTCAGCGTTTTCTGTGCGAACCGTAGACAGCGTGTGTGTGTTTAGCTATACGTCTCCGTTTAGCGCATCGTGCATATACGTGGTTAGGGCCCATGTAGCTAACCGCGTTTAAGCTCTAAACGTGTTTATGCTAACCGCTTCTGACGTGCATACAGGCCCAGCTCGCAACATGGCCATTAAGGAGCGTGTTGGAAAGGACCTTGTTCAGTACAGGCCTTCACTGTTCATCCGCAGACGTTGTCGTATTGCATGGAACCAACAGTCATGCATTTTCCACGCCAGCCTTTTGTTCATTGAGTAGACTGTTCGTCGTCTACGAAGTGTTGATATATGGATCTACACAAGATTGTGATTAGTACAGTGAGAAGTGATGATCTGAGATATCAGTCTCTTCAGAATAATCATGTTCAGTGATTTAAACTGTAAGCCCTTCCTCGGCACTTTATTATCGAAGTTCTCGCAGACTTCTGCTATGTACAGCGGTGTCCTCCCAGACAGCACGCAACTCCTGGGAGGTCCTGGGGTTCCCTGGCACCGTCAGATCTGGCTCTGGGAAGTCTGCAATGTAGCCTTAAGTGTTCATGGTGATATCTGATCTTCTGCTATCCCCATGGCAACAGCCGACTTTAGTTCTGGTCTCTCAGGCCAACAGGGCAAATTCCTGAATATCAGTTTACTTGCAGGGTGCTGCGCTATCGTTTGACCAGAGCAGCCTTACTGAATGACTTGGGCGACTTGGGCGGGAGAATTCCACAGTCATTGTGCGCTGCTGCCCAGCATTGGAAGTACCGTACATACGTCTCTCGCTCCCTTTCCATATCATTTTCACAGGTATTTATACTCCCTTATACACATTTTCTTGTTTGCTCACGCCTACAATTATCATCATGTCAATGTCATCAAACAAGTCTACTGAGAGGAAAATTTGGCGAAAAGTTAATGCAATGATGAGGGAATGTACTGCGGAAAATGATCGCCTGGAGAAACAAAGAAAAACGTTAACCCAAATTGTTGATCCTTCTCTAACTGCCACGTGCAAACCAACCCTTTCAGGACTCCACAATGCATCTGACTCTGCTCTTAATGATATGGTTGCTTTTGAAACAGCTCTCTCTCTCTCTCTCTCTCTCTCTCTCTCTCTCTCTCTCTCTCTCTCTCTCTCTCTCTCTCTCCCCCCACCTCCCTCCCTCTCCCCCACCCTCTCCCCCACGTACCTCTCTCTCCAACCCACCCACCCTCTTACTCTCATTCTCTCTTCCCTTCCTCCCCTTTCCCCAGCCCCCCCCCCTCTCTCTCTCTCTCACTCTCTCTCTCTTCCCTTCCTCCCCTTTCCCCCAGCGCCCCCCTCTCTCTCTCTCTCTCTCTCTCTCTCTCTCTCTCTCTCTCTCTCTCTCTTTCTTTACTTTTCTCTCTCTCTCTCTCTCTCTCTCTCTCTCTCTCTCTTACCACATTTGAATATTTTGCCTCCAGGGCGTTAGTGTTGCTCCCACGGAAAAACTCGACCACATTGAGATCTCAATGTGGTCAAAGGGGAGATAATTCATTCAGACCATGTTCAATCCATGCAATACACTGCATGCATGGAATTGCCGAACAGGGAGCCTTTCAAGAAAATTCACTGTTCAAAAAGTGTTTGAGCTACGCTCATGCAATTTGACACATCAAACACACAAACATAAAAAATATTCAGTCTATATTTGATTGATACACCTTATTTTATTGTATGTAGCATCCATTTCTACACATGCAAGCTAAATGTCTGCATATTATCAGTAACCAACGCAAAAATAAAGTAGGCAGCACTATCATCACTGCAAAATGTTAACTACATTTTGATAAAATCAATGTTAAGGTTAAAGAAAGTTTTGTCCCCTAATGTAGATCCTCCTGCATTTTCTTTTTCAGATCCAACTCCTGAATTTCGTATTCTGATGCGTCAGAATGAGAAGTTGCTGGTGATGGTTTCACAATTACAGCAACAGGTTGCCAGCATAAGTGTGAGGATGGCTAACTCCACAGAAGCAGCAGACGGGGAGCAAAGACTCCAGAGGTCAGCTCTGCCAGTGGGGTTTGAATACCCACTGGAATCCAAAGAAGAACTGGAACGTTTGGATCTGGCCCTAGCAGACCCTGCAACTCGACAACAATTTGTAAGTTCTCGATATATATCAAATTTCTTAATTTCATATCTGCAGAGAAAATGTAGAATACAACAGGGAGTAGGAAATAATTTGATTCATTTTTGACATTTAAGAAAGTGCTATCAACAAAAGATACTTCTACTGTAAGGAGTTACTGACTGTACAATCACTACCTTACCATTGAATATGAAGCCAGAAATTATAAACTGCTACGCGTATTTATTACTAACATGCCATTCGGCTTGGAGAAACAGTGAAACTCTCTCTCTCTCTCTCTCTTTACTCTCTCTCTCTCTCTCTCTCTCTCTCTCTCTCTCTCTCTCTCTCTCTTACCACATTTGAATATTTTGCCTCCAGGGCGTCAGTGTTGCTCCCACGGAAAAACTCGACCACGTTGAGATCTCAATGTGGTCAAAGGGGAGATAATTCATTCAGACCGTGTTCTCTCTCTCCTCCTCCTCCTCCTCTTTGTCTGCCCCACCTCCTGAGGTCTATTAGCTCCAAAACTTTCTGACACTTTCTTCTATAGCCATGCTCTTTATCGATAAACTTCCTGCATATTGCCAGATGTTCTGCATTTTGATAGCACATTCCTGTCCATATTCTGTCTCGCCTCTACCGTCTCACAGCGGATTTCCGTTTTTAGATATCTACATTTAGTATAGTAATTTTTTTAGTGTTGTCCATGTTTATATACATGATTTTGTACTTAATCTGGTCAACTGTTGTTCCTCAGGAGCGCTACATCTCTAATCTGGGGGGAGAAACCTTCAAAGTCCTTCTCCAGATGGCAGGGAAGGCCCTGATGACGCCAGCTCTTCAGGGGCAATACAACCTATCTGGCAAATCGAACCTCAGCAAGACGGCGTTTACACAGCTGTCCAATCTCCACCAGGCCCTCTTCAGTAAGAAATATTCAATATCTAAATCGTGCAACTTCCATTTAGACCTGAAAAAATAAATTTAATGATTTCATTTCTTGTCATCAGAAGCGGCAGTGCAAAAATCTTAGCACATTTTTATGTCTGAATAAGAGTGTTTGATCAAGTTCTGTACGCATTTGTTATTATAGAATATGGAATGCTGAGCTATTGAGGAAGAATGAAGAAGCTTTAGTTTTGCTATTTGGAGCTGTGCTTTGTTCACAAATATATTATTCTTATTCACCAATTTGTTTTTGACAGATGCTGTCTCAAAACGACATCGTCGAGAGGAAGATCTACACATCTTACCTAGGAGAGTGGCTGAGCTGCTGGTGGGATAGGCAGAAAGGCGGCAAGAGCAACAGACCGGGCACGCAGACTACCCAACAAAATGCGTAGGCAGAAAGTGGAAAGGAAATGGAAGAATGGAATATTGATTTTCTTAGACAGATAGACAGATTTAGCAAACCAAACTATCTCTAACCTCAAAGTACAACTAAATCTATAAATCTATGCATATATTTTGAATATAATTATACAACTCATGTAACTCATGCTGAATCCAAAGATTGCACACTGTACCGCTTAGTGATAAATTCTAATAAATGTCGTTACTTGTCAATCAATGACTTTGTTTTTCATGTAAGGTTATTTACACTTAGTAAGATATTTCTGGAATCTAAATTCAATCTGTACAATTTTGGCCTTCTCTCATTGTGTTTGTGTGTGCTGTGCGCGCTCTGTGTGCATGTGTGTGTGTTTATGTGGATGTGTTTTTGTGTGTTTGTGTCTTTCTCTCTCTCTCTCTCTCTCTCTCTCTCTCGCTTTCTCTCTATCTCTCTCTCTCTCTCTCTCTCTCTCTCTCTCTCTCTCTCTGTGTGTGTGTGTGTGCGTGTGTGTGTGTATCTGGCCGGGTATGGCTGCTGGAGAATTCTTCTCCTTTTCAAGAAAATGCTACAGTTATTCAAGTGAAGGATTCAAGACAGTTTATCGGGCTTGGACAAGACCACCCCTGGAACCCATGCATGCAGGTCCTAAGGCAGTAAGTAATTTCAGGCCTGGAATAGGCAAGGCCTGGATACCAGGGCTGTTCCAGGGCTGGCCCAATGACCATTTCTAGGCTGGTCCAGGGCTGGATGCCAGGGCTGGTCCAGGGCTGGATGCCAGGGCTGGTCCAGGGCTGGATGCCAGGGCTGGTCCAGGGCTGAATGCCAGGGCTGGATGCCAGGGCTCGCCAGAGCTGGATGCCAGGGCTGGTCCAGGGCTGGCCCAATGACCATTTCTAGGCTAGTCCAGGGCTGGATGCCAGGGCTGGCCAGGGCTGGATGCCAGGGCTGGTCCAGGGTTGGTCCAGACCTGGTGTGCTGTCGGTGTACTACTCGGTAGACTGATTAGCGATATTGTTGCTCTCGTATGTGATCAGTGATGACGTTTGCAAACTATTTTGCACTTTTGCCTTTGCAATTTATTTCATTTGTCGAGAATTCCCTCACATTAAAGGTTAATTGCACGACACTATGCAATCACTGTCCTCACAGGTACCCGGTTTTAGTCCCTGGTGGGCCCAAGTAGAAGCAATTAGTTGTCAGACCTTCATCATGGCAATGCTACCGCCCTAATGAGATTCAGTGATGACCAAACTTTGCAGACAAGGGCTGTTCTTGTGTCTCAATGAAAAGGTTTGATATTTGATTTTTGGGGTAGTATTTTACTAAATTCAGTTGCACTCTCAATTTTCAAGCACATGACTATTCATTAACATGTAAAAAATTAAAAAGAAAAAAGAAAAAGCATTACTTTATAACTGGAACAACTATACATGAAGACAAAAATTAGGTCTATAGTATAAAGATAATACAATATACAACATGGATACTGGGAAGATGTCATGGACATCACAACACAGCAAAAACTCAGACTATCACGCAAGATCTAACCTACAGTCTCTTGGTAAAAGAGAATTGAAGTCCCCTAGTCTAGATCAATGCTATTATGAATGAACTATTGCTTTAAACTTACCGAACAAATCTTGAAAGTACGATTGGGGAACACGGAAGGTACGCTGTCGCCGCTCTGTGGTCTTTGTTTGCGATGAGGTTGTCCTTGTAGTGCTACTCGACCTTTCAGCGGCTTTCGACACCATTGACCACGACACACTCATAGCCAGATTGAGGAGCTTTGGCATATCATCCACCGCCCTAAACTGGTTCGCGAGCTACTTGACAGGGAGATCACAAAAGGTGAAGATAGGGGAGTCATCATCAAATGACCTTTCTCTCACTTGTGGAGTACCCCAGGGATCAATCTTGGGACCTCTCCTGTATTCAATTTACACGCAACCCCTGAGCGACCGCATCGACCAACACGGCATCCCTCACCATCTATTCGCCGACGACACTATGATCTACATGGCTTCCAAACCAGATCATGAAGCCTTTGCGGTGAACAAGTTCACAGTGCAAAACTGCTGTAGTGACATCAAGGAATGGATGTCGGCCAATCACCTCAAACTCAATGAAGACAAGACTGAAGTGATTCTCATTGGTAGGGAAAAAAGCAGGCAATTGATCAGAGAGACACATATTAACATAGCGGAGGCGAACATAGCATTTGCCACAAGTGCGAAATATCTCGGGGTCATGTTAGATCAAAACTTGTCACCAGACCCCCAAATTCGTAAAATCATCTCCTCAGGCTACATGCACCTACACCGCATTTGGAGTATCAGGGATTGTCTGACTGAAAAGACCGCAGCGGCCCTGGTGGTGACCCTTGTGCTGTCCCATCTTGATTACTGCAAACAGTCTGCTGACTGCTGCAACCAACGGTCAATTGCAGAGACTTCAGCGTCTTCAGAATTCTGCAGCTAGGGTAGTGAAGCGACTGCCGAGGTGGGCTCGCATAACCCCTGTGCTCTGTGACCTTCATTGGCTTCCAGTTCGCCAACGGGTGGAATTTAAGACCCTCTCCATCGTGTTTAAGTGTGAATCTGGTGAAGCCCCAACCTACCTCGGAGAACTCCTTAGACCTCACAACCCCACAAGGAATCTCCGTTCCTCAAAAAGAAGACTCTTGATTGTCCCACAAACAAGGTTACGGAGCTTCGGTGACCGCTCCTTCAGCGTTGTTGGACCGAGACTCTGGAACCAACTTCCTGAGGGTCTGAGGGCTAGTCCAACCTTGGCCGCATTTAAGACTGGCCTCAAAACTTTTTTATTTTGTCTTGTCGCGCCATGAGCATGTTTTTGTGATAATGGCGCAGTAAAAAATGAAAATACATACATACATACATACATATGTACGAAATGCTCGGAACACACCAGGGCCTGTATGCACGTCAGAAGCGGTTAGCATAAACGCGTTTAGAGCTTAAACGCGGTTAGCTACACTGGCCCTAACCGTGTATAATAAGCCCTAACCGGATTTGTTATGCATGACGTGCTAAACGGAGAAGCATAGCTAAACACACACAGGCTGTCTACGGTTCGCACAGAAAACGCTGTATTTTGGGACACTAGAAACCCATCCAAAGAAAATGTAAGCCACGAACAGCATTAATTTATCAAAGCTGTATGTTGATTGCATCAATAGGTCGTGAAAGCTCTTACATTTTACGAATGAAAATGCAGGTCATCTACACGACGAGCATCCAAGCTTCGCGCACTTCTATTTAGAGCTGACGCTCGGACCTCAGCGACACCAGGAAAGATTATAAATACATTGTTATCCTCGAACCTGCCTGCTGCTGTTAACATTGTGTACAATGCTAGTGTTGTCTGATGCTATGAAAACGATACATTAAAATTGCATCTGTGTTATGAAAACACTGCTCAGATTAAATTGCTTTATTTTTGTTAACTGAGAAAATGTATGACGATGTACGCCAGGGTTTCACGAGTTTGGTGGGAAAACTGCGAGCTGCATGAGGCTGGAGTGTGTGTGTCACTGTGTGTGTATATTTTCCTCATCAAGACAGATTCTGATTCAGGCTAAAGAAGAAAGCACGTACTCGATCTCATTTTGCATTTCAACCACCAAGTCGAAGATGGTCTGTCTGGGCAGACTGAAGCGCCGGTGTATTTGCCGATCATTGTAGATATCCATAGCGCCGGTGTCATGAAACATTCTTTCGGTGTACTGGTTTATTGCGGAAGTGCTTCTGCGCATTCGCGAAATTGGGTGCGAAATTGTTTCACGTGTAAATCTAAACTTTAGACAGACAAAGCGTGTAAAAAGTGACCCTGCATGTGTTATGAGCGGTGATAAAATGTTTGCGTTTTCAGTTTACGTTGCAAGTACAACTACAAGCTGCCATTGATATTTTATCGTGACAGTAACTGACGCAGATTTTGTACATTTTGGTTTTGTAATAGTGTTATTTTCTCAGACGCAGCATTTTATCACCGCTCATAATACATGCAGGGTCACGTTTTACAAGTTTTGTCTGTCTAAAGCTTAGATTTACACATGAAACAATTTCGCACCCAATTTCGCGAATGCGCAGAAACACTTCCGCGATCAACTAGTACACCGAAAGAATATTTCGCGACACCGAGCTTGTCTGAACATAGCGTCTGTCACTCTGTTGACAGTTTGGCTCACTGTCGACTTGTCCACGCCGACCAGTACAGACGTCCTGAAACGTTGACGTGGCCAAGTAGCGCAAAAGTAATGGGAACTTGCTGCAGGGGAGCGAAGGTGAATCCTCGATTCGCGAGAGTGATGTCAGCTGACACCTAACGTGTCAGTTGCAGAATGTCTGGCCAACGAAATCTGAACTTGCGATATACTTCTTGGTCATCATAGGTGTCGAAGGGATTAGTTCGGTCCCGGAAAATCCTGTTTCTTCGCAGAAATGCCGCTGTCGTGCTCGGAAAAACAAAAGGGCTGCCATATTTACACGCGTTTAGGCCGTCTATTGGACCTCGGAGGTGCGATAACTTTATACGCGAAAATCCGTATAAGATAGGCTAACCAGATTGACGTGCATACCGATTGTTCCCGCCTATCCGCCCGTAGAGGGGATAAACGCAATTAGTCCACTAAAATGACCGACGTGCATACAGGCCCAGGGGTAGTTCACAGTTTTGTAGTCTTGCCTAACCAGCCGTAAACGTTGCTCCCATACTCGCCTGAGTATTTTGTTAGTTGGAAGTTTGTGTAGTTTTACAATCCCCCCATCAACTACCTTCCCAGAGTAATTTGAACAGCATACACAGAAAGCTTTTCCTCCATCACAGATCTTTTTACTGCGCGTCGCCATGTTGGCCGCAAACCGGAACCTTTCCAGCCTGTTTATGTATGCTAGCGCAAGGACGGATAACTCTCACACCCCCGTGATTCGAGACAGTGCTATTAGTATTAGGGTCTGCAACGGGGGTTATTGCTTCCCCTGACAAGCTAAGCGCAAGAGTTATCGCGCCTGCTTGGTCAGTACACTGCATTATTGTAAATATGGTGGCAATGGACGCTGCAAATTTCGAACGATGGCGTGTGCCGGAATTAAAGCAGTGCATACGGGAAATGCAACAGCCATTGTCGGGGACGGAAGCAGACCTAATTCAAAGGGTCAAGGGCTGTATTGCTTTGAAGGTAAACAAAGCAATCGGCGGGGAATCCGACATAGACTGTGCCGACGCTTTGGCCCCAAAGTTTCCAAAACTAACAACACCATCGGACCAAAAACTTCCTGATCCAGTCAGCCTCAAGACAGGATGGTGTTCGACAGTGGATTTTCCTGCAGATTTTCGGAATGCAGACCTGTACAACTATTTTGTTTTGAGATAAGAGTAGTCGTGAACTCCCCTCCCGAGCTTGTGGCAGCCTGTGGGGTGTCAATCTCCTCACAAAGTCCCTCCCTCCTTGCATAACGGACTCACGGTTGAACCTGTGTGTGGCCACTGCAACACAAGCATGTACAAGGGAATATGCGCGAAACAGGCCGTTTTTAACCGGACTAACACTTTCCTTTGAAACAAGGTTTGACGTGTACATGTATAGCATAGGATCTTTGTGTATAGTATTCCCAGGGCTTGCTCTGGCAGGGCGCACCAACCGCCATATTGTCCTCAACTCGAACACAAAACGCTCATTTTCAGGATTACTGACACACAAACATAGGCACCGTACCTAAATAACGGTATTAATGTCTCAAAGCACAAAGTAGAGTACATCAATAGTTAATGAATATTGCTACATTATTCATATTGAGTTGTGCGTCGAAATCGAATCAAGTCAAAAGTTGGGCTACAGAGTACTCGATCACTACTAGATCTATAGCTTCTCGTGTAACTGTGTAGTTCGGACAGAAAACTGTTCGCATGACAGACGCATCGACCTGTACATGCAGACAATGGGGATGAACGAACAAACGAATGCATTAATAAATACATAATGACCGACGGAACGAATGAATGAATGAACGAACGAATGGAGCTTTACTGCTTATTAGCCTATGACGGCTAGTTAAGACCAATAACAAGAACATAACTGGAATAAATGAGACTAAGACAGTAAGAGCGACTCAAGCCTTGGTGCCCATAGTTTAAATTTGTTCACGTTTCGCGTAAGGAGACACGATGGGTCTATTCGTAACATCAACAAAAAGGATAAACAAAAACGAACACGGAAACATGAGGAGGACAGCAACAACAACAATGAATATGCGAGTGCATTTAATGATATTTTTAACGAGTCAATGTAGTTTGCGCGAGCTCTGTTCAATAATCATGCACTGCATTCCTGCAGCAGAAATGCTGAGAACGAGAGAGACCTAGTATTCAACAGCACTACACTACACCAATCCACACCATTATTTAGTTACATCTGCTTGCAAGCTCGAACTTAGCTTCATCAATTCATGCCTGCATACTGCGACAATAAACGATCACTTTGCCACGGTAGCACTGGCAAACACAACAAAAATGAACACCTCTTGGTACTCTCTCACTGCGTTCTGAAGCCAATTTGTACTGACCAGAGACCACTTTTTGGTTTCTCCGCGCGAAAGAGCACCAGCGGCAAATACTCCTGATTACCAGCTTCGTTGCAGACCCTAATAGCAAAAATAGCGGAGTGCGCGGTCTTAGTAATGTATGGTCTTTGGTTTCGCCGCCTGAATTGCTTCCGGGCGCAGCGTTCGAATCCGAAGCGCACATACGGCAGCCGCCGCACAATGCGTGAATTTCTTCCAAGCGCAGTGTTCGTATCCGATAACATCAGAGGATGAAAATGCCTCGGCGCTCTTGAGGAACATGCGCGTCTGATTCGCGTTACCCAGAAAGGTGCCCAGGGGTGAAATTGAACAAATTCATTCTGTTTGTAAAGCCAACAAAAGTTTGGAACCGTGAGAAGGCTCTTCGGTGGATCAAAGCTTGTGGGCGGCCACACGAACGCCTGAATAGAAAAAGACCAAGAAAAACACATACGTTTGTTCCAAAGTAAGTATATTCAACGTTTTGGTGAATGACTGATCGCTCTAGTTGTCTATATCTTGAACAGATTAGGCAAGGGAAAAGTTCGCCCCACCATTCTGTTTAAACAGCTTCTTTAAAATTAAAGTAGTAGCATTACCAGTGATGAGTTTTTCCAGTTTAAGCAGTCTTAGAATATCTAAGAAAATAATAATCTGGGGAATTTTGCTCAATTCATTTTCTTCAACTGTTGTCTTGTAGTTGTACTGTACCTGCCATTGTGTTTTTAGGTAAAACATGTGTGTGCATACAAAATTTTGTGCATACCTTCAGATATTTCTGGGAAGCCCTTACTATTCATAATATTGGTAAGTGATTGTTATCAGTATTTTTATTCACTTTCAGCATTTTGTTGATGGACAGCCTACACAAAAAGCTGATCCTCCTCCTGCTGATCCATATGACCAGAGGCAGTACTTGAAGAGGAGGTTACCATTTGAAAGCTTGGGGAACTACTGAGATCCGATAATGTTGTCAATACGAGTGCAGGTTTCGGTAACGTTGTTTCGCAGTTTTTCAACTTCGCTCTGATCACTTCGTCACGGTCTTCTACGATTCCTTCCAGTTCAACCGGCAGTCCGATCTCATCCGTATTTTCTACTAGCTCGATCAGTTCTGTTCGTTGGATCAGATGGAATGGTACGCCCCTCTCTCTCAAAAATCGCGGCAGATCTCTGACTGTTGACAGTGTAGTCTTCGCCATTATTAGCGCTGTGCCGGGAAGCAATTCCGGCGGCGTAACTCTGCCACAGCCTCCGGTCCTTATTGTACTGATTTGAGGGGGTTATCCGAGTGCTAGACGCAGCTACTTACCAATCCGAAGTTTTATCCTCGGTGGCTTTAAAGCGGGGCGTCTCCGTTGGATCGTGTTTGTTGCTAGGGCCCTAAATATTCTGCAGGTAGTTAGAATCGGCGAAGGACTTAGACGTTGTTACTACACCGTTTCGGGCAATCGCTCATAATGGGCCGTGGTTTGGTGCGTGTGTTTGTGTGGCCGGGCAAAATCTCGAGAGAATTGCGATGGGCTAGGTGCGTTGTGCCTGCAGTCGTGTCTCGTCGCTCATGAAGGTACGCCTACTCGCCGTGAAGGCGGGTAGGTCTGTTTCGTTGGGAGATAGGTCCGCGGATGCTTCCTCGATCCTTCCCGCTGCAGTGACCGCGATAGAACCAAATATGGGCGGAGTATAGCTGCGGAGTTATGGCTGTGTGTTGCGGAGTATGTAAGCAGCTGTATTCTATATGTGGGCCTCTCAGGTGTTTGAGAATGGCTAAAGTGTAATGTAGCAACGGAAGTATTTGCTGTTCGAGTGTTCCATGTTGTATATACTGTTATAGAGGAGTAGGTGTACTATTGGATATTCTGGACATACACTGCCGAAAATAGGTTTTATCGCTTGCAGTATACGTACGCTCTATGAATTATGTCCCTTCACCGTATACATGAATTATGTCCAATGAATTGATCGAAAAGAATCGAGGCCTAACATATTCGACAAAAGGGTCTACAGTTGAACCCGGGTCGCTGTTTGTCATTGAAAAAGTTCCCGTACCATTCGATATGACACCATGGTGTGTTCTATGAAGTGAAAAACTGATGTGATATCTGAATCGTCAGTTATTTCGTCTATCGGCAATTTCTTCACCGACTCTGGCGAAAGGACGCAGCCATGTTCTTCCGCCTTGCGAGTTGATTGGCCGTTTTTTTAGTTGTAAGAGCGTCTCACTCGCCCTCGACTAGTCATTCAGGGAGAATCGCAAGATTTGTGGCCAAAAAAACGCGCCCAAAATGACACACTCGCCGTGAAGGCGGGGAGACCGAGGGAGGTCCCGAGCTCCCTCAATGCTTGCTGCTGCAGAGACCCGGATGAGCCAAAATGGCGGATGGATAGATGGATGGATGGATGGATGGATGGATGGATGGATGATAGTGTTTTAAGGCCTATCAGCCTTTGTAGGCTATGTAAGGCCATTAAGTACGAAGATCACAAGAACAGTTTAGAGTAAACGCAAATCAAGGCAAGGTATCCCTTGTTATTCACCTCTTACGAATCGCGTAGGGAAAGCGGTGGGTCAATTCTTACCCCGAACCTACAGGGGGTACCAAAATGGCGGAGACAGTGCGAGTTGGGCTGGTGTTCGGAGATAACAATACCTGTAATGTGCTTCTCAGGGTCCGAGAATGGAAAAGTGTACGTACACGGAAGTATTTTGCTGTTCGAGTGTTCATTTGTATATCTTGAGGAGTAGGTGCATATGTTATTTCTCGACATACACTGCCGAAAATTTCGTTATCCCTTGCAAACACGCAGCACCGTATACGTACGCTCTATGAATTATGTCCCTTGAATTAATCGAAATGAATCGAGGCCTAACATTTTTGACAAAATTGTCTACAGTTGAACCCGGGTTTCTTTTTTATCATGGAAACAGTTCCCGTGCCATTCAATATGACACCATGGTGTGTTCTATGAAGTGAAAAACCGATGTGATATCTGTATCGTCAGTTATTTCGTCTATCGGCAACTTCTTCACCGACTCTGGCGCCAGGACGCAGCCATGTTCTGCCGCTCTGCCAGTTGATGATATACCGTTTTTCTAGCTTTAGGAGCGTCTCACTCGCCCTCGACAAGCCATTCGGGAAGAATCAGAGATACTATAGTAACTGGATAGCTGTCTGCGCGAAACGTATCTGCCAGTGCCGTCTCGCGCAGAAAACCAGAGTTCTGGTACTGCTCTTTTCTGGTCTAAGTCTGGGCAGATTCCACTGTCCGCACAGCAATAGAATGTAATGCTTATTTCTTGTGCTGTTCTTTATCATCTTTAGCTGAATTCAGTTGTGCAAAAACATTATGTAATTTGCGGATTGTAGAGTCAGAGGTTGAAGTTGGACTGACAATTCGTTGAATATGAAGTGTGTTCTTTGACATAGCGTCTGCTTAAAAGCACAATGGAACCATTCCAGCTACTCTACGTCTGTGGGATTCAGAGGGTTTTGACACAACATGCCAGGAAATAACTGTGCAATTGTTGGTTGTGGAGCCTGCACAGGCCGAAATAGAGGACTGTCGTTCCACAGAATAAGAAAACACAACGACCCTGAATGGGAGCGAGGGCTCATTAACGCTGTGAACCTTGCCGACGCAAACTTCAACAAGGACACAGCAACTATCTGCTCCAGACATTTCAAGCCGGAGTGCATCAAAGTCGGTGAGTAGATGTATGCTTTCTCTTTAATTTCATTTTAAGTAATCAAGACTGTTCATGCAATTGCTCATATACTGCCTACTATTACTATTGCTGAAATGGTCGTTGTCACCAACATTTCCGGACACTGTACCCGAGGTACTCTGTCCCATCGGACAGAGTACCTCAGTTTGAAATCCCGCCCTTACAGTCACGCGACATACCAATGATAGTGCTCACCTCAGACCGCACCCGCCACTCCGCCTGACTGACTTCGCACGCCCGAGGAGTTATGCTAAGATCCGGCCGCGTTAATGTATCTGCGTTTTGTGACAAACGTCTTGCTCGGCGGTACTGTACTCCATGCACCTTAACCGTCCGCGTGATTCGGTTGTAATCTTAAGTTAAACGACGTTCCGAATGTTTCCGACTTCGACCATTTCAGCAGCGCCAATAAACGTCGTTTAGCTTAAGATTACACCCAAATCACGCGGACCGTTAAGGTGCATGGAGTACAGTACCGCCAAGCAAGACGTTTATCACAAAACGGAGATACATTAACGCGGCCGGATCTTAGCATAACTCCCCGGGCGTACGAAGTCAGTCAGGCGGAGTGGCGGGTGTGGTCTCGTTCTCGATCAAATTCCGAGATTTTCAACTGAGGTACTGTGTCCGATCGGATAGAGTACCTCGGGTACAGTGTCCGGAAATGTTGGTGACAACGACCATTTCAGCATTACGATAGGAGAGAGAGAGAGAGAGAGAGAGAGAGAGAGAGAGAGAGAGAGAGAGAGAGAGAGAGAGAGAGAGAGAGAGAATATGTCATCCTTACTTTTCAGTACTATCGTTGCACTTCCTAGATTGGTAAATATGTAACCAAAAAACTTAAATCGAGTCTGTAGGGTCCTGCAGCATAGAATAGGAGTCTCATGTTCAAAGCCGACTCAGAAGGGTAGCCTGTAAGGGATGAATGCACAGATATGCATACATGTCACATTCCAAAAGACATTAACATTTTATTATTATTACAGAAACTGAAAGATATTTAGGAATGTAATTAATGCAGTCATATTGTGTGCTTGTAATTCATTCATCTTCTACAGGAAAAAATGGCGGACGTACCCTTGATCATGGCAGCCTGCCCACAGAGTACATGCCTGAGAAATCCATCGTGATTCCTCAGACTTCCAGAGCAGCACCAGTAAGTGACGTGAAGATAAGCATTCAACTGGATAACATTAAATTAATACTTCATAAATACTTATAGAACTTAAAGTGATTACAAAATGGGTTCAGATTTTTAAAATGATGTAAAAATACATTTTAATTCTATTTTGAAATTTTAATTAGACTTTGTGTGTGTGTGTGTGTGTGTGTGTGTGTGTGTGTGTGTGTGTTGTAACCCCCACAATAGTTTAGCAAGCAAACCCATTATTGTGAGTGTACACAGAGGCAAAGATCTTGTATGGTTAAAGGGAACTAAATCTTGTAGGTGTAACTTAACAAGTGAGTCCAACCATGGGTTACTTCCCCTTGTTTTTCCGTAAGTATCTACGAACCCAAAACTAGAATTGGAATTTAGTCATTGTAATTTAGAGAATGTAAAAGTGGGTTAAGTAGGTTAAGAAATTTAGTATAAATAAGATGAGATTTAAATTTAGTAAAATCAAATAAATGTAAGGCATGAGTTGTGGGTTTCGGGAGTGTTTCCTGTATGCGAATTGGGCCATTTCCTGTTCTGCCTCCTTTGACTCAAGCAGCGTCCCCACACGCTGCATTCGTAATCGGACAAAAGCCTAAGCATCTTCAAGCCAAGTGAGTTATTATTTTGCATATTATTTAGATGTTATTAGTATGCATTGATTCTTGTAGAAATATATGTTTAATATGGGTGATCTAGCACATATTAGGAAAATTGCCTGTTGTAGTCAACCTGAGATAGAGAGTAACAGAAGGATGCTCATACCACGTGGGGCTAGGGTATTTTAAAGAGTGTTGCAAATTTTTCTTCGATAGAAATTATAATCATATATAAAGTAATGCAGAAGAATATTATAGGTTGTGTAAATTTGGATTGGGTCATATTGATATAATTAAAGCCAAAGTCTGCAACGTTGCTGTTGTTTTTAGAAGCTACCTCGCAACACATTAGCCTTGTTCAGGAGGCGCAGCGATTCAGAGTGCTGCTCAGCGCTGCATGTGATTCACTCCTGAATGGCCAATTTGGGGCGTGCTTCACTCAGCGCTGAGCAGCGCTCTGCATCACCGATCCGAGATGATGCAGAATGATTTTGCAGCAGATTCAAAATGGCGTCTTCGATCCCGCACTGGCCGTCGACGCGTAAAATAACCCTCAGAAACATCATTTTGGGACTGGAACGGGCTTTATTTGCCCCAAGCGCTCTGTATGTGCAAGTAATGGCAAGTAAGGATGACACAGTAGTGGATTTTATTCATGCAGAATACATGTAAACGTGCATAAACGATGTCTGTGGCAAAGAAAATACTTTCTTCGCGTCTATCAATACAACATGGGGCACAGAAGATTTACCTCCCCTTTAACAAGTGAAGCGCTGCACTACATCTTAGGCGTTCAGGAGTGGCAAAGAGCGCTCAATTGCCAACATGAAGCGCTCATGCAGCGCTGAGTACTCCTGAACAAGCCTCTTATGTGTCACTCGCACGCACGCAAGCAGGCTCAGCACACAGGTGCGTGAAGAAATTAAGGGTTGTGTATAATAATAATAATAATAATAATAATAATAATAATAATAATAATTTATTATATTTATAATGCGCCTTATCCAGTGGTTCTAAATGTGTAGCATTGTATTGCCATGTCTTAATCTGATGTTATGTTTGAGTATAATACATATGTTGACTCATTGGCATCGGATCTTTGAGAGATTATTGTAGTTTAGATATAGAATAATTGTAAGCATGCAAACAGGACGGTTGTGTTGATCACAGATCTAAACATGTACTTGGAAATTGTCACAGGGAATATGTTGGAGTAAAATGCTAACACCAGCAGGGTTCAGAGTATATAACTCCAAAGCATATTGGTTATTATAAGTATTACGAGTGGAGCAGGAATCCATGGAAGAAGCACGTCGGTTGCTTGCAATCAATTGTTAGCCAGTTAACAAAGTGATTGCTGTTAGGATTGACATGCATTTTGTATGCTAGTCAGTGGGGTCAGCTATATGTTTACCAGAACCCTAATGCTTGGTTCTAGTACGGGTAAACAACAAGCTGTATCGTTCCCACACAATGAATATTAAAAAGCTAGTTTCTCCTTTCAGTTGAAGGTGTGAGGTAGACTGATGATGTATAAGAAGAGAACTGATAGGTGATATAATTTCACAAGTGCAGAGTGTAGCACTTGGCATCATGTATAGGGATTTTCCGTGACAAACAACCATTATTCGTCATAACGTGACATGATTGGAGTAACTGTTATGTGGGTTAAGGTATTGCATGAGTTAGTATAAGTGTGATTTTTATGTTAACCAGTTAGTAGATTATAACTGGAATATTATTTGTTGTTGCAGAGGTGCCGCTTTACTCCACTTACCTCTTTTTTTCATCCACTTTCCCAAAACTCTAGTTGCTGATTTCGTGTCATTTGCGTGTACGTGCAAATATATCAGTGTGCAACCTCAAATTAAACTATAAGGAAAACCAATATCATCTGTTTGTTCTTATTTGGAAACCCGGACCCAAATTATGTCCTGGTGAGTGAGTGGATTGAAACACACCCAAGCACCCAGCTACAGTGTACTTTTTAGTCTGCAACATTACATATGCAAGATAATCCGGATATACCAAAATATTAAAATATAACTGCATGACAAAAATCCGCCATACTATTGAAGTTACAAATATCTTGTCTTTCTCTTCTACAGGTTCCACGTGACCCCCCCGAGGTGCCATTGCAAGTGAAGTACTTCGATCTGGATGCTGTTTGCAAAGACTGTTCCAGTCTTCCCACACCTTGGTGTCTCATCTCAAGTTCTGAGGATAAAGTTGCAGTTGCATATCTTGAGGTTATTGCATGCTGAGGATCAAAGTCTGTGTTAGGTCAAATTTGCAAACCAGTGTCTTTGTTTTGGGTCTATTAGCTCACCATCTCACAGAAAATATTGAGATTGCTGGGCTCAGAAGTTATTTGACTGATCTAGGAAAAATGCAAATGTCCTGGAATAGTTTATACAAACCTACAGACATTTGCAGACATACCCTCTGGAAAACCAGGGCAGTTATGCTTCAGACATGTACTGTATGGCTCAACAGACTGCAACATCATGTGTCAGTCTACCTTAAGATCAACAGGCTGTCACCTCTGACAAAAATGGAGAGCTTTGCAATTCTTGCAATATGCACAACTTTTCAAAGAAAACTGGCCAGAAGAAAACAAAGTGAGACAACACCATAAACAAGAATCACCCATTGCACAAAATGTCTGGACAGAAATTGAAAAGCTGCATTCAAACAAGCCAGAAAAAAAGAAATTCAACTTCAGAAACAATTGAAGACTTCAAAGAAGTATGAACAACGTCTCTGTACAGATCAGTCCATCTCTTCCTGACTTCCCTGGTTCAGGTGTGTTGAAAGATGTCAAGAAGCAAAGGTGACAGTCAGTGGAAGTCCTTGAAGAAGAAAAGGAAACAATAGATCCAGAATCACATGAAACTTTTCGCTTGTGAAGCCAGGCTTCAACTCACTTTTCAGCATGCTAATTGCGGAGGCATTGTCTGTACGTACTCTTAGTATATAGAGGCAACACAAAGTCAATTTTTACTTGAAACTACAATTATTATCCCAGAATACACAAAATATGCGGACAAAGAAAAATGATTACACCTCAGCAAAACTCTTGCTACACTGTGTCATGCAGAAAACAATGCACCACAGAGGCATCTTGAATGCACATAGGAAAAATGCTTGTCACCTGAAACAGAAAAGGTGACAATGGACACTATATACTGTTTGTAAATATCGTACAGTTGAGAACTAATCAAGGGTCAAAAACTTTGCTTTATTCCCCAACTTGTGGT
>JAWQFJ010021482.1:0-7500 GCA_034096865.1 Theodoxus fluviatilis
TTCGGACCATACATGATAGGGGTCTGCAAACATCGGCTACCCTGCATTTTATCTGTAGTTCTAAGCTGAGGTGCGATGATAAAACACTTTCTCTCACATGCAGCGACCTACAATGCATCAATAGATCCTTTGAAACCAGGAAATAGTCAATCACACTGTTTCCCGTTTGAGAAATATACGTCAATTTACCATCTGTGTCACCCTTCACTGTACCATTTACTATGGTTAAATCCAGAGATAAACACAAGGAGAGAAGATCACGTCCATAATCATTTGTGACATTATCCTGAGACTGACGGAAACTATTTAAGAAAAGAAGTACTGGAGACTTTAGTCCAACTTCAAAATTGTATTTCAGAGCTTTCGGGGCCATCTCATATCATATCAAATAGATCACATAGGTTATCAACATTGGCGTGTCCTGTCCTGGCATTAAAGTCTCCACAAACAATTAGGGAATCATTATCATATCTAATACATAGCTCTAGAAGACACTATTCTAGAATGTAAATGCCATTATTATTCTCCACACTCGAGTAGTACGGAGATCCCGTTGGAGGGATATAGACACACACCATCAGAACATCTTTTTCTAACCTGAACAGTTCACCATCTATTCTGAAAACAACCACATTATCATAACTGCATTCTAGTTTCTCAAAATAATTTACAATACTATTCCGTATAAAGCAAACAATCCCCCCCGATCTACGGCCCATCATTGACAATTTAATAGCAGGCGAAAGAAAACACCGAAAATCAGTCATGATACGATTTTCAAAAGATTCTACAAAGGTCTCTTGTAGACATATGAAGTCGAAATCTGACAGGTAAGGCACAAAGTCAGGATCTTCAAGTTTTGTCCACAAACCATTTATGTTCCAAGACAAGAAAGACAAAGTACCTGTTGCTGACTCCATAACATCGGATGAGCCTTGGCCGACCTCCTATCTCTCGTCTGTCTGGGCGAGTGCTCGTGCAGCCGAGCGGGTGTTGTAGCGACCTTCACTCGTCCATGGAGTAGTCTCGTGTTGCCTGGTACCACCTGCAGGGTCGAGGTTTCTCGCAGCTCTTGCCTCTTGGAGTTGCTTCCGCTGTTGTTCCGTCCGATCGCTGGATACGCCGATTCCTTTCTCTCGGAATTTTTCACGGGCTCGGAGGATGGTAAACTTGTCGGATGTCCGATTGAGGCAGGCGATGAGGGGACGCTTCTTTCCTGTTGTTGCTGCTCTTCCTATTCGATGAGCACGCCGGATATCGCTGGCTTGCAACTGATTGGGCAGAACACCGTTCACTGCAGCTAGAAATACATTTTCACTGTCTTCAAATGATTCATTCTGCTCCTCGTCAACATTGTACAGTATTATATTGTCCTTCCTGCTGCGCTGCTCTTGCTTCTCTGTTCTTTCCTCTAGCCAGCGCAACTGAGTTTGCATTTCTGCTTGCCTGTCACTTATATGATCGATGAATCCGCCTTGCGATTCCAGTCTCGACTGCAGCCCTTTGATTTCATTCTGCATCTCTGCCAACTGTTGCTTCATATCTTTGACACCTTGCCCGATTATCTTCATCTCATCCAAGACTTCCTTGTGCTTCTTCTCTCTGTCTGCCTCCAGCGATTCGCGCACAGCCTTGATTATTTCATCAATGTCAGATTTTTCTAGCATGGGGCCTGGGTTAAGTTCGACGGTTCCTGAGAGAATGAGCAGACTAGAGGAATCCCATTGCTCGATGTACGGCTTCGGGACGAGCTCTGCTAGCACACCAGTGGAAAGGACTGACGCGATTCTGGGTGTAACACCTGTGGGCGGAGTTACGAAATCGAACAGGTTATGGATAGAACTGCCTGACTGTAGCAAAGGATGCTCCCTTCCAAATGAACCTACTTTCCGCTGTCCGTCGGGATACGGAAAAGGCATGGTTCCTAGCTTGTTGACATTTTCCAAGAGAGCGTAGACTGAGGTCGGAGCGTTATTGTGGTCCACTCCCATCATCCCCACAGCATTGCTTTGCCCGTGCGTCAGCCAAATTGTTCAGCCGCCATTTTGGTTTTTTTCATAACGTAACCATGATAACCAAAAACTTTCTTCACAGATCTTCCCCTACCCACACAGCAAATTTCGGGCAAATCGGAGCACTTTGAGTTTTCGGCGGCCATCTTGTTTGTGCCCACTTCCGGTTACCATGGCAACACCATTTTATTAACCCTACCATGACCTGACCCCGGCCCACACCTTACCCTATACCAAATTTTAAGTCGATGGGAATAAAACTGTGTACTCCTGTGTCTCAGGCGGCTTCGCCGCCTTCGACACAGTCGTCCATTGTTTACTCACCCGCCATTTTGTTTTTCTCGTGACGTAACCATGGTAACCGAAAAATTGGTTCACAGATCTTCATCATCTGACTTTACCGAGCTACACACCAAATTTCAGACAAATCGGGGCACTTTGAGTTTTCGGCGGCCATCTTGTTTGTGCCCACTTCCGGTTACCATGGCAACGCCATTTTTTATAATCCCACCATGACCTGACACCGGCCCACATCTAACTAACTCCATTCCAAGTTTTAAGTGGATGGGAACTCCTGTGTCTCAGGCGGCTTCGCCGCCTTCGACACAGTCGTCCATTGTTTCCTCAGCCGCCATCTTGTTTTTCTCGTGACGTAACCATGGTAACCGAAAATTTGGTTCACATATCTTCATCATCTGACTCTACCTACCCACACACCAAATTTCGGTCAAATCGGAGCATCTTGTTTGTGCCCACTTCCGGTTACCACGTTGACCTGACCCGGGTCCACACCTAACCCCATACCAAGTTTCAAGTCGATCGGAATAAAACTGTGGAAACGTATGAGTGTCACACAGACACACACACACACACACACACACAGACACACACACACAGACACAGCGAAAATATATATACAGATTTTCCTCAGAGTTCGTGAGCCTCTCACAACGAAGTTTAAAAGCATAAAATATATACATCGATACATCGCGTGTCTTTCTTATATCACATCCATTGATCAGGTGCGTCACATCAATATACCTTGCATTTTTCAGGTATTTTGAAATATATTTATCTCGTAGGTCCCTATATATATGACAATGGATTAAAAAATGCCGCTCATCCTAAAACTCTCCGCAAAATGGACACTCTCTGTCTGCATCATGGTCAGGATTGCGCAGGTTTGACCCAAGAGCAAAATTTCCAACACTGAAACGTACAAATGCATCCCTAAAGTTTCTTATATTTATGTAAATCAAATAACTCTCGCACAGTATAGAGTGCTTAAAGGATCCATAAAAGGCAAGTATGTTCCTTTCACTAATTTTCATGTGCCATTCTTGAAGGGAGCAGTCACACAGTCTTTGTTTTAACAATCTAATAAAGTTCTTTTCATTTATGTGCCCACAAGTTGTCCACACATAGCCAAATCCAAGTCTTGACAGACATTGTTCAACTGATTTTACCCAATTCAGCTTCCCACACACACTTTCTTTCGATAGCATTAAGTAGGCTTGCTCTGGCAGTCTGCGAGAGAGAGAGAGAGAGAGAGAGAGAGAGAGAGAGAGAGAGAGAGGATCTCTTTTGATTGAAGTTATTTCAAAGCAGAGATGAAAGGAGAGAGATAGTTAGATAGATATATAGATAGATAGATAGATAGATAGATAGATAGATAGATAGATAGATAGATAGATAGATAGATAGATAGATAGATAGATAGATAGATAGATAGATAGATAGATAGATGATAGATAGATAGATAGATGGATGGATGGATGGATGGATGGATGGATGGATGGATGGATGGATGGATGGATGGATGGATGGATGGATGGATGGATGGATGGATGGATGGATGGATGGATGGATGGATGGATGGATGGATGGATGGATGGATGGATGGATGGATGGATGGATGGATGGATGGATGGATGGATGGACGGACGGACGGACGGACGGACGGACGGACGGACGGACGGACGGACGGACGGACGGACGGACGGACGGACGGATGGACGGACGGACGGACGGACGCATGGATGGATGGATGGATAGATAGATAGATAGAGAGACAGACAGACAAACATACAGACAGACAGACAGACAGATAGACAGAGACAGACATAGACAGACATAGACAGATAGAGACAGACAGAGAGAGACAGAAAACGAACGAACGAACGAACGATTTATTGAATAGGCCTCCAGCCTATTTCAATTACATAGTTTGCATATACATACATAAAAGCAGGTGGATATCCTCAACAATGTACAGAGTATCAAATTAGCTATCAAGATAAAATGTATTGGATTCCGGTAAGTTTTCAGCACATATTCTACGTTGAAATGCTTTATATAAGAATATACTCGTGGCTCTGCTAACCTTCTCGCTGTAATTACTCAGAAGCGTTTTCAGACAGTTTTCATTGAGTGAAATATGTGGAAGCAGATACCGTTCTCGTAGATCCTGCAGTGCAGGGCATTCCAACAAGAAATGAGATTCATTCTCATCAGTTTCTCTACACAACGGACAAAGCGTTTCACACGAATGTGTTACATATTTTTGTTTATGCACGTACAAATCTGTAATGCCCATCCTAAATCGAACCAAGACGTCTCTAAACACCTTGTTATCGATACTATACAAGTAATTTTCAACAACACACTCACCTTTAATTTCTTTATAGAAGAAATATCTATTACTGTTATTTAGATCATATTTCCATCGTGAGATAAAAGACTCAATCATTCTATCCCTCAGGTTCTTTACAAAGACACGCTCGTTTTCAACGCACTGATTCAACCAAACATTTTCGTAATTGAATGTTGCCAACACATCCTTTATCTTCGTAGCCCATGTAATGTAATGTGGTGGCTGGTTACACATCATATGATACACTTTCCTTGGTATTCTATCACTTTTCATTCGTAAAATCTTCAGCCAATACTTGATACTCCTTAGAGTGGCATTTATGTACATAGGAAAGCGTCCGGTATCACCGTAGCACATTAAATTGGGGGTTCGAGACGATACATTCAAAAATGACTTAATTGCTTGCAAGTGAACACTTTCAATACCTCCACAATCATTGACCCCCCATATTTCGGCTCCATATAACAAGATCTGTTGAATCTGTGCGTCAAACAGTTTGAAATACACATTAGGAGGTACATGAGATACTTTCTTTAAGGTTCTGTTCATGAGAGAGAGGGCAGACTTTGCCCTGCAAGCTAGGTCAGACTGAGTGACACGCGTACAGAGTTTTGGAGTGAACTTAATCCCTAGGTATTTGTATTCATTCACTACTTCAAGTTCATCATTACCAACATGCCATTTCTCGTGAGAAGCTATGTAACCTCCAGATCGAAAGACGACAACTTTCGTCTTCATGACATTGACAGTGAGACCCAATTTGTCGGAAGATTCTTTTAAAAAGTTCAGCTGGTTTTGTAATCCCATTGCAGTATCTGAGAAAACTACTACATCATCTGCAAAAAGCAGTATGCATAAATCTGGTGTATTAGGCATGAGTTGAACACCATGTTTGGAGTTTTCTGAAACTTCATCTACTAACGAATTAATCATAATTGTGAACAAAAGAGGACTAATTTTGCAACCCTGTTTCAACCCCACAAAACTCTCAAAGAACTGCGACTGCCCCTGGGCTCCGCGAGAGAGAGATAGAGATAGATAGATAGAGAGAGAGAGAGACAGACAGAGAGAGAGAGACAGACAGGGACAGAGAGACAGAGAGAGAGACAGAGAGAGAGAGAAAGAGAGAGACACACACACACAGAGACAGAGATAGAAGGACACACAGAGAGACAGAGACAGAGAGAGAGAGAGAGAGACAGACAGAGACAGAGACAGAGACAGAGACAGAGACAGAGACAGAGACAGACAGAGACACAGACAGAGAGAGAGAGACAGATACAGAGGGACAGAGGGAGACATAAAAAGAATCCATCGCTGTTTGAAATGAGAGTCACGGGAAGATGGACGCGTTTGTTTGATGTGCAGCCCTAAGTGACTGAAGTAGGTGAGTTGAGCTGAGTTCAGTGGAGGTGACTCCATGGTGGTCAGATCTGCGGGAGTGGGTAGAGCGCTCAACCGCAGCCGCCCGCAACTGGAAGGTATGGCGTTCGAAGCTGCACGACTCCTTAAAGTTTATATCTATCAAGAAGGTTCAGCCACGTTACCTTTCCCACTCGTGAGTGAAACTGGGTAGCTGTGAAGGTGGAGCTGGAAAAGTGCAAAAGTTTATTTTGATGAGTTCAAGTGGTTGCACGTTCCCCCAGGAAGTTGAGACGGTGTTGGAGTGATATTGGGAGGCCCGATAACCAGGAGGAAAGAGAGTGCGGTTTGAACACTCATAAGTGGGTAAATCCTCGCACTGTTAAAGTGAGCACCATTCCAGTACCCCAAGAAATCGCTTCTTGTAAATTTTGCTCAAACTCTTCGCCTTTCGAAGCTCACAACCCCACGTATGAAGGCACTGTTCTGCGTAGACAAGATGATGAAGGAGGAAAAAAACTCCACAAACTCGCAACAATTTTCAACAAACAGAAAAACGGTGTTCTGAGAGGCCTTGGCCTCATTGTCTCACAGAAACTTCTTCAAATCTTCGAAGCCCAACTACCACACTGAACACACAGCGCTGTGCAGAGTGTCCCAGGTGAGCGAGAAAGGGAGGGCGAAAGAAAACACGAGGTGAGCAAATCACGGCCCCACTCGATCTCGCTACTCCAGACTTCTCTGCGTCATCTCTGCCTGGACTCATTTGCATTCCTCGCACGTCTGTCGGGGCGGCGTAAGACTGGCACCATCGCCTCTTACTCTGACGCCGTGACTCGTGCAAAAGCTCCCCGGAGTCAGTCCTTCTCTCTGCCTATGACAAGGGGTGAGGTAAAGCGAGCAGAACCTTCTCTCGGTCGTAATTGCCAAACTTTGTAACGGGGAAAAATGATCCTGTGTGCCTCATGGTGAGGAAAAAACCATCTGCCATCCTCCGCTGCAGCCAACCCACCAGTGTGAGAACTGGCACGTGTTATGACGTAGGCGCTGCGTCACAAAGGTGAAAGCGAGGTCGTCCGTCCGTCCGTCCCCATGGTTACCGATGCGTCTTCGTCGCCTCGTTGTGAGATTTCAGTCACGTGGTACATTTTTACAGGAGCCGACAGTTGCGTTTTGGTGAGGTGGCTGTCTGTTCTCACCCCAGGGTGTGGGTGAAAATTGCATTTCCAAACTGTTGATGAACTCTCACCGGAAACCACACTTGGAACGAGAGAAAACGTGAAGGCTGAGCCCTTCCAAGCAAGCCTTGCCGTTAGCAGTGAAGAGTATTGCTGTGCATCGGTTTGAAAGGATTTGAGTGGCTTGTCTATGTGAAAATGGCACAGAAGATGTTTGCTGTGCATCGGATTGAAAGGATTTGAGTGTCGAGTCAATGCGAAAATAGCAGTGAAGATGTTTGCTGTGCACCAGTTT
>JAWQFJ010021482.1:12500-15000 GCA_034096865.1 Theodoxus fluviatilis
TTTTTATCTCTCTCTGTCTGTCTCTGACTAACTCTCCTTCTGTCTGTCTGTTTGTCTGTCTGTCTGCCTGTCTGTCTGTCTGTCTGTCTGTCTGTCTCTGCCTGTCTGTCTGTCTGCCTGTCAGTCTGCCTGCATGTTAGTGTATCTGTCTGGTTCTCTGTCGCTCTCTCTCTCTCACTATCTATCTCACTCTCTCTCACTCTCTCACTATATCTCACTATCTCTCACTATCTCTCTCACTCTCTCTCTCTCTCTCTCTCTCTCTCTCTGTCTGTCTCTGACTGTCTCTCTCTAACCGTCTGCCCGTCCGTCCATTCATCCACCCGTCTGTGTCTGCCTGTCCGTGTGTCTGTGTGTCTGCCTGCCTGTCTGTCTGTCTGTCTGTCTGTCTGTCAGTCTGCCTGCCTGCCTGTCTGTCTGTCTGCCTGTCAGTCTGTCTGTCTGCCTGTCAGTGTATCTGTCTGGTTCTCTGTCGCTCTCTCTCTCTCTCACTATCTCTCTCACTCTCTCTCACTATCTCTCACTATCTCTCTCACTCTCTCTCACTATCTCTCACTATCTCTCTCACTATCTCTCCCTCTCTCTCTCTCTCTCTCTCTCTCTCTCTCTCTGGGGCGCGTGCCATTCATCTCTCCACTTAATGCCTGCACTGCTTGCTACAGTGCACACACACAAAAAAACTGAAAGTTGCTGTTTTTCCCTGTCCCTATCACTCCATTTACACACGCACGTGTTGTCGGATTCTTGTAGCGGCCTGGGAGAAAACAGCGATGCGGTGCATTGTGGAATCTCGGGCTCTCCTTTGAAAGTCTCTCTATGTCTCTGTCTCTCTCTTTCTGCCTCTCTCTCTCTGTCTCTCTTTCTCTCCATCTCTTTCTCTCACTCTGTCTCTCTCTGTCTCTCTCTCTGTCTCTGTCTCTCTCTCACTCTCTCACTCTCTCTGTCTCTCTCTCACTCTTTTTCTCTCTTTCTCTGTCTCTCTCTCTAGCTTTGTCTCAGTTTCTGTTTCTCTCTGTCTGTCTCTGTCTGTCTGTCTGTCTCTCCCACTCTCTCTCTATGTCTCTTTGTCTCTCTTTTTGTCTCTCTTTCTGTCTCTCTCTCTTTTTCTCTCTCTCTCTCTCTGTCTCTCCCCCCCTCTCTCTCTCTCTCTCTGTCTCTCCCCCCCCCCTCTCTCTCTCTCCCCCCCCTCTCTCTCTCTCTCTCTCTCTCTCTCTCCCCCCCCCCTCTCTCTCTCTCTCTCTCTCTCTCTCTCTCTCTTTCTCTCTGCTGTTCAGCAGACAGGTCCCTCATCTCCACGCTTGCCCAAGACCTGCAAGGCGACGCCCCTCCACAGGCAAGACGGGCTTTCATCCAGACCACACATGCCTCCTCACTGCACATGTCCTGAATGGCGTGGGTCGCTTGTGACGTCACTACCGACCTTACCTGCATCTTTGATGGAGGTGTGACTTACCTAGGCAAAACAGAAGCAGTGAATAATTTGCGAGATCCACCACGGGTTTTCCCCCCTGAGTACACACACACAGCAGGAGCCTGGCTCACTGACGTAGATAGCATTTAAACGGCAGCGATGCTCATCGAAACGCCCGGATGTGATCCTCGTCGCGCTGCGGTCGTGTTGTGACGTAGAACACATTGCGTCAAAAGGTCACGTGATAACAAACAGCTTTCCCGACAAAGACAACGTCATGGAAACCGGGTCAGGTGATGCAGGCACTGCTCGCGTTTGAGTTTGTCATTACCTGGGCGGCAAGGGCTGAATGCCTCTCGCCCCAGACAGCGTGGTTTGAGCGTCTCCACCTTGCACCCTGTCGTCGTGAAGCGATGCTCCACAGCTGAGGGGTGAAAGTGTCCCACTGTAAACTGTGTATGCACACTTAGGACGCATCTAGGTGTTATGGACTTGTCCCACTGTAAACTGTGTTTGCACACTTAGGACGCATCTAGGTGTTATGGACTTGTCCCACTGTAAACTGTGTTTGCACACTTAGGACGCACAGGGGTGTTATGGACGTGTCCCACTGTAAACTGTGTTTGCACACTTAGGACGCATCTAGGTGTTATGGACTTGTCCCACTGTAAACTGTGTTTGCACACTTAGGACGCACCTGGGTGTTATGAACTTGTCCCACTGTAAACTGTGTTTGCACACTTCGGACGCACATGGATGTTATGGACTTGTCCCACTGTAAACTGTGTTTGCACACTTAGGACGCACAGGGGTGTTATGGACTTGTCCTACTGTACTGTGTTTGCACACTTCGGACGCACCTAGGTGTTATGAACTTGTCCCACTGTAAACTGTGTTTGCACACTTAGGACGCACCTGGGTGTTATGAACGTGTCTCACTGTAAACTGTGTTTGCACACTTAGAACGCACCTGGGTGTTATGGACGTGTCCCACTGTAAACTGTGTTTGCACACTTAGGACGCACCTGGGTGTTATGGACTTGCTCCACTGTAAACTGTGTTTGCACAATTAGGACGCACATGGGTGTT
>JAWQFJ010021482.1:20000-25000 GCA_034096865.1 Theodoxus fluviatilis
AATCGTTGCCCATCTTAACGCCAGAAGTAGAAGAACAACGTAGGATTTGCGATTACGCGGTTAATTCGTTCACAGCGAATGAAATCAGTCCTTTCGCAACAACGAAAGCGGAATCAATTACAGGCACTAATTTAATAAATAATAGCTGTATGTTTAAAGAGACCAAGTGACTGAAACAAAACACAGCCTGTTTCTGTTCAGAAATCTAGGTCATCAAGTCGGAGAAAATACATGTTCTCCTCCTGTCCAGCAAAGCTATTTTAAGTGTCCTTTTTAACTTTCCCTCTGGAAAAATTTGACATTTCCCATATTGTCGCCTTAAAAAGGGGGCTTTTATTAAGTGATACGTGCAAATCGAAATGCTATAAGGCAACACGTGCAAATCAAAATACTTTTAGTGACACGTGCAAATCAAAGTGCTTGAAGGCAACACGTGCAAATTAAAATACTTTTAGTGACACGTGCAATTCAAAGTGCTTGAAGGCAACACGTGCAAATCAAAGTGCTTGAAGGCAACACGTGCAAATCAAAGTGCTTGAAGGCAACACGTGCAAATCAAAGTGCTTGAAGACAACACGTGCAAATCAAAGTGCTTGAAGACAACACGTGCAAATCAAAGTGCTTGAAGGCAACACGTGCAAATCAAAGTGCTTGAAGGCAACACGTGCAAATCAAAGTGCTTGAAGACAACACGTGCAAATCAAAGTGCTTGAAGACAACACGTGCAAATCAAAGTGCTTGAAGACAACACGTGCAAATCAAAGTGCTTGAAGGCAACACGTGCAAATCAAACTGCTTGAAGGCAACACGTGCAAATCAAAATGCTCATAATTATGTGCATTCTGTGCATTCTGTGAACCTGAGTCACGTGACTCTGGCACAGTTCGCAATGAATGCGTAATAGATTTGACCCTTCGGATTACAGCATTGCGCCAAAAATAGTTCGTTCTGATACCATCTTCCCCCCACTTTTTACAGATATTATTCAGATGTCAAAACTTGTTTTCATATCATTACAAACATTTTATTTTATCAAATAAATGCTTGGTTATTACCTCAACAAGAGTAAGTTACGAGTTTGGTGCGAAATAGTCTTAGAACTACTTTAACGGCGTACGTCAGGGAGCAGATCGGCTATCCCACAAGCCTCTCGTGTGACCTCCTCATGCAAATTTGACGAAAACCTTCTATCAAGTGATTCAACTGGGCTGGAGACACTTTCGCCGGTTGGCGAAGTTGCTAGTGAACTAGATTGCATTCTGTGTTGAAGTTCGTATTCTGACCGACATCTCGCTTCTTCCTGCCAGCTGAAACCCCCTGTGGGTTTGGGGTCAGAATTGACCCACCGCGTCTCCCCACGCGATTCGTAAGAGGCGAATTTAGGGACACCGTGACTTGATTTGCGTTTACTCTAAATGTTCTAGTGATTTTCGTGCTTAAGGGTCTTACATAGCCTACAAAGGCTGATAGGCCGTAAAAATTCTATCCGACAATCCATCTGCCAGCTTAACAAAGTCATGTCCTTTCTTCACCTTTGTCATGCCTTCATTGCAGTCGTTCAGTTTCCAGTCTAGGACGCCTGTGATTGGCGCCGTAACTAACTCGCCTGCTGCGCCTGTTCTCAGCACGAATCCTTCTTGTGGCTTCTCAACACCGCTCCAATCAAAAATTGATGACGCCATGTGTAAAAGCAAACTTCGCTGCGTGGGATTCTAGGCGTCTCTGTTCATTCAATCTTCGTCCGTGGACATTTTCTCGCACGCTTCCCTGTGAACGCGACCCACTGACATTCGCCATGTCGAGTTTCCATGCCAACTCCGGACGCCTTCAAGGCGACCTCTGGCAAGAAGCTTTAATTAGGTGACGGGAAGATGCCTCCCTCCCCCTCCCCCCTCCCCCCCCTCCCCCCTCTCTCTCCCTCCCCCCTCCCTCCCCCTCCCCCCTCCCCCCCTTCCTCCCTCCCTCCTCCCCCCCCCCTCTCTCCCCCTCCCCGCTCCCTCCCCCTCCCCCCTCCCCCTCCCCCTCCGCCCTCCCCCCAAGTCTCCACCCCCACTCCCGCTCTCCAACAGGTTTCATTTTCACAGGAGGAAAAATGGTGGGTGCTTTCTCGACATTTTGCTGCTTGCTATCTGCCGCGATCTTCTGCTTGCAGCCCGGACTCGCCGCGGCCAAAGAACGCTGGAAAATGTCGTCCGATCTCTGGGAACCGTGCCAGCCCGCAGCGTGGTCTTTGTTTAAGGTTTCCAGGTGAGCGGCAGCGTGTCTGGAAGGGGGTGCCGTCGTCCCCAGCCACGGGCACGCGGTCTTGGAGGAAACGCTGTGTGGATGGAAAGTGCCCGTGTGCACAAAATAACTTCCGAAAAGACGGTTAGCCGTGAAAGAGAAAAGAGGCGTTTGGTCCAATGGCGTCAACGCGGAAAGCTACAGGAAAGAAAGGACAGAGGGGAATGGCAAGACCATGACGCCATGTTACGTTGAAGCTGTTGGTTGATGGAGTGTGCACGCTCGAAAACCGTAGCCGTCATAAAAACCCATGAACAGACGTCTTGAGTTTCTATCGCACACGTTTTCGCATAGACGCACGTGTAAATATAAGCAAGGAGAGGCGCATGCACATACACACGCATACACACGAAAGCACAAACACACATACGCGCGCGCGCTCACACACACACAAACACACTCAAACAAAACAAATGCACACATACACAAACACAAATGTGCACATACACACAAAAAAGCACGCGCGCGTACTCACACACACACACACACACACACACACACACACACACAAACTCACATATACATACACACGCGCGCGCGCGCGCACACACGCACACGCACCCTCAAATACACACACTCACGCACACACACACACACACACACACACACACACACACACACACGTTGGCGCACACACACACAAACACACACACACATACACACACACACCCCACACACTCGACACACACACACACACACACACGCACACACATACACACACACACACACTCTCACACACACTCACACACACACACACACACACACACACACACACACACACACATACATACACACACACACAGTCACACACACGTGCAGTGCAGGCGGACAGCCAGACGTGCAGTAGAGTACAGGCGACGTATCACGAACGATCTGCACGTGCTGTCGAGCGCGATGGCGCAAGCCTTTTTTGTTCCCCGTGGATCTCGCAGGTGCTGTTTGTTTGAACAAGTGCGGAGAGGGGGTTCGCGAACCGATCCATCTGTTTTAATATCAAAACTATGGTCCAGCCACAACTCTTCCTTGGAACTCAACCTCCCCCCCCCCCCCCCCCCCCCTCCCCTTCTGTCGACTTGCCTCTTTCTCTCGACAGGCGGTAGAGAAAACAGATACACGCGCGAGATGAAGGCGTTCTCTGCTTGATTTCAAACACTGGGACTTGCAGAACCGTGGGGGTTGCGGCCCTTTGTGCTGCGTACACGGCACGGGGAATCCCCCTCTTGGCAAACCTTGCTGGGAAGGTGACGTCAGAGATGATACGTCACCATGGTGATTAATGGCTCTTTGTTTTCTAGAATTTTCTAGAATGACTAACGAGAGCATTCTTGGTCACTAGAGACTCATTCTAGTCCACTAGAGACTCATTCTAGTCCACTAGAGACTCATTCTAGTCCACTAGAGACTCATTCTAGTCCACTAGAGACTCATTCTAATCCATTAGAGACTCATTCTAGTCCACTAGAGACTCATTCTAGTCCACTAGAGACTCATTCTAGTCCACTAGAGACTCATTCTAGTCCACTAGCGACTTCGTCTACCGGCTAAAGTGTCTCTAGCCCAGTTAATATCACGTGATGGAATGTTTTCTTCCGAAATATGCAAATGGAGGTCACACGAGAGGCTTGTGGGATAGCCGATCAGCTCCCTGATATACATCGTTAAAGTAGTTTTAAGACTTGTTCGCACAAAATTCATAACTTAATTTTGTTGAGGCAATAAACAAGCATTTTATTCGATAAAATAAAATGTTTGTGTTGAAATGGAAACAAATTTTGACATCTGAATGATTTCTGTAAAAAGTGGGAGAAAAAAAGCATCAGAACGAACACTTTTTGGCGCAATGCTGGAATGCTATTACGCATTCATTGCGAACTGTGCCAGAGTCACGTGACTCGGGTTCACAGAATGTAACGATAGTAGAATGGTTTTGTATGTGTGCGTTTTGGTTCTCCAAATATTCCACGTAATGCCTCACTGCTTGGTGAGTGTTTTTTTAATGTTAAAATATGAATTTAAATAAATAGGCGGCGATTTGATTTTTCAAAAAGAATTTTAAAAACTATACTGATATAATGGAAGGGATGCATTTCTTATTTTTATTTTTATGTCCTAAATGAGCCTTCTCAATTTCTCTGTGCCTAGTACCTTGAGAGAATATCAGCTCCTTTTCGCAACCATTTTTTTAAATTTCGTCATTCATTTGTGTGTTTTACGTGCCTGTGTGTGCTTCTACGACCATTTCTTTAAGTGCCTACTTCGTCATTCATTTGTGTGTTTTACGTGCCTGTGTGTGCTTCTGCGATCATTTATTTAAGTGCCTACTTCGTCATTCATTTGTGTGTTTTACGTGCCTCTGTGTGCTTCTGCGACCATTTCGTTAAGTGCCTACTTCGTCATTCATTTGTGTGTTTTACGTGCATGTGTGTGCTTCTACGACTATTTCTCTAAGTGTCTGCTTCGTCATTTATTTGAGTGTTTTACGTGCATGTGTGTGCTTTTACGACTATATCTCTAAGTGCCTACTTTGTCATTCATTTGTATGTTTTACGTGCATGTGTGTGCTTCTACGACTATTTCTCTAAGTGTCTGCTTCGTCATTCATTTGAGTGTTTTACGTGCATGTGTGTGCTTCTACGACTATTTCTCTAAGTGTCTGCTTCGTCATTCATTTGTGTGTTTTACGTGCATGTGTGTGCTTCTACGACTATTTCTCTAAG
>JAWQFJ010021482.1:27500-32500 GCA_034096865.1 Theodoxus fluviatilis
ACATCGGGAAAGGCTGATTCGCGCCGTCAAGACAAGTCTGCTCTGCTTCGCCGTAAAGGCGTGTTTTAATTGAGCGATGCTTACGCCTTCTTCGCCTTTGTAGCAATCTTATCTGACCAATCAGGACGCAGCTTCAGTCTAGTTCTGCTCTCTGATTGGTTAGATACGACTGTTACTATGGCGGACTAGGCGTAAGCGGTGGTTAATTGAAATAGACCTTAAACTCGACACCTCGCCGTCGTGGCCACCGAAGACAGCAGGAACGCAACGCTTAATATCAGCATTCTAATGAGGAAAAGCAATGTAGGTCATTCCAGTTTTAAAAAACACAAATCATGTTGATCAAATTAAAAGTTGCTGCTACCCCGTCTTGTCACTTTGCCTGGTATGAATGAGTAAATGATTGCATATTAATGTATTGGTGTACATTAATTGATGCACCTGTTGGTTAAACGTTTAGACGTGCCAACAAAAATGAGAGTTGTGATGTCCGGGCTTCCTCCCAGTATCCATGTTGTATAGTGTACGTCACAAAAAGATCATGGCAGCTCCCATCAAAGTACTCTCCTCCTGTGCCCTCATGAGTTCAAAGCCAACCCAAAGCCTCTGCTGGACTATTGATAGCCTCTTTTTTAGGAAGTGTAGATGGTCCAGTATGCCAAGGCGCTGTGCCGTGGTTGAATCCCAGGGGCAGGAGAGATGGGGGGGGGGGGAGTTAAAAAACAAATTATGTTAATCAAATAAATAGGTGCTGTTACCTCGTCTTGTCACTTTATATGGTATGAATGAGTGAATGATTGCTCATGAATGTATAGGTGTACATCAATTGATGCACCTGTAGGTTAGACGTTTAGACGTGACCACAAGAATGAAAGTTGTAATGTCCATGGAATCTTCCCAGTATCCATGATGCATATTGTCATTTCAGTAACTTAAAAGAAACTAGTTGAAAATAGTCATGAGAACTTGCACAAAATAATGTTTACAATTGTGACGTCGACGTTTTGCTCGACTCTTGAAATTGGTTACACAACCAAGATTAGCCTGCCCAAAACTGATTACGCTATGGTGCTTCTGAGCCTCATCATTTCATTAACCATTGTTTGCGGAGAGACGCAGAGTGGAAAATAAGGAGGCGAAATCGCATGCATGTCTGTTCTGTGAAAAAATGAAGAAGAAAAACCAAAACAAGAAAATGAAATAAGTACGGCAGTGCTTCGGAGTTGTATCACATCTGGAATTTTACCTCCGTGCAATCAAAGAACATAGACATATGGTGCAATTTGTCTGGTTACTCATCGTCACTTGCAATGATGACCGAAAGCGGACGAAAAGTTAAAGCCTTGTTCTAAGAAATAAAACCAAACCAAATACGACTTATTGGATCGTTCGTTGTAAGTGTTTATCTAATGTGAAGTTTGATTCCAGCAAGGATAATGTCCATATTTTGGTTATTAAAGTGAAATGTGTGAAAAGCAGAGCATGCGCAGATGCACTAGAAAACAAACTCAGACTAACACCAATGCAACATACGTCGTGTAGGGAGAAGGCTTATGAATATTCAACAGTCATCGCATATTCAAAATTGCGTGCAATAATTTGGAGTGGAATTCTTCTTTAATGGAGGCACTTTCCAAGGACGACAAAGTCAGATCAAACAAATAGAGCGACAAGACAATCCCAGGAAAGGGAAGCAAGTGCACGAGAGCACTGGATGGAGGGCCAAGGAGAAACAGACGCGCAAAGGCGCACATGGCAATGTGCAGAAGCTGTCTCCACATGTGGAAACCTCACTTGCGGAGAAAAAGAAACATTCGACTGTGGCGCGAAGAAACTCTCTACAGCACTTCTGCAGGCGACAGACAAAGCCGGGGGAATATTTCCAGTTTCCACGCTGCTTGCATGAAGTCGTCCGTAGCAGTATTTCCACCAACGGTCCGTGACGAACGACTGCGAAATGTGGACTAGCGGTCCGACTCCTCCCCCTCCCCTCTCACTCGTCTGTCTTCCCTCCTGCTCTCTTCTCCAGGTCCTGGCCCGAGCTCACGTTTCCAGTGGGTGGGGTGCAACGACTGCTAGGAACGTCTCGGCCAGAAATCCTCAAACTCCGCTCCCAGTGCAGCGTGGAGAAGCCTCGTTTTCGAAACACCTGCATGCGATGACTTTCCTCGAAGGAAAGCCCATCCAAGCGTGAAGCGCGCGTTTGCAAACATGTTCTGCGGGGTCTTCTCTCCTCTCTTGGCCACGGAGGCTATGGAGGTCATCTAGACGAAAAATGGACCCTAAGGAGACGCGGCAAAAGATGTGCGGCATCCGTGAGTGCGGACCAACGAGGCAAGCAGTGGAGTGGATGGACATGAAAGCCCCGAGTTAGCGGCTACCATGTGCGTAGGTAAGATCTTTTGATTGAAGACAGCCCAAGGCCGATGAAATGGAAACAGAAGACGGGTGGCAAGGTGGAAGGAAGGGGGGAGACAGACAGACAGAGAAAGAGAGAGAGAGAGAGAGAGAGAGTGGTGGGGGGGGGAGAGGGAGAGAGATAGACAGACAGACAGACAGTCAGACACACACACACACACACACACACACACACTGAGACAGACAGACAGACAGACAAACAGACAGACACACAGACACACAGACACACACACAGACACACAGACACACATACAGACACACAGACACACATACAGACACACAGACACACATACACATAGACATACAAAGACACACAAAGATGCACATAGGGCAAAAGGGAAACAGAGAGAGCAAGCGAGAGAGAGAGAGAGAGAGAGAAAGAGAGAGAATCCAGACGGATGACTATCTCTTTATAGAGGGCAAAGGTTGAATGTAGCCTGAAGATCACCTGGCAGCAGAAGATGTGAAGGCCTAGCCAAACAAGCGGAGAGGTTAAGACTTCATAACAAGGAGATTGCCATAGAAGGGTGAATGGTGAAGCCCTACCCAACAGAAACAGAAATACAGAGCCTTCCTGGCAGGATTGCAAGGCACTAACTAGCACACGGAGAGGTGAAGACCTCATCCAACATAAATATAGATAACAATATTTTTCTGGCAGAGATGTGAAGGCACAATGCAACATGCGAGAGTTGAAGACCCCAACCAAAAGAAAAAGGCGTGGCTCTTTGACATAGGCAGAGAGGTGAAGATCTTGTTCAACAGAAAATGACAGACTCTTAGAAGAAGGCAGACTGAGAAAAAGCCCTACCTGACAGGTGAATTGCCCGATGTTTGTCGAGGGCAGAGATGAATGCTCTGGTAAGCAGACTGACTCGCTGGAAGGTTACACATTCGATGTAGAAGGCAATCAAGTGAAGAATTTCTTGTAAAAGAAAGAGCGACGGTCTTCATATTGTGACATGAGTGGAGGTAAATGTCTAAGGAGATGAAGAGCTGCAAGTCCTACCTGGGCCCCAGAGGAGTGAGGTCTCTCCACCAACCAGACAGAAAGGTCGACAGTTTGGTCAAGCAGGCAGAGCTGTGTGCAAAGGATGAGATAAGTAAACGCACCTTCAGCGTAGTGGGTCGAGATACGGGTGGTCATTCATATTCAGACAGAGAGAAAGGACTGCGTGTTTTTAGCAGCCAGAGGAATAGAGGACTTCATTTTGTAGACAGAGGAATAGAGTACTTCATCATGTAGACAGAGGAATAGAGGATTTCATCTTGTAAACAGAGGAATAGAGGACTTCATCTTGTAGAGGAATAGAGGACTTCATCTTGTAGACAGAGGAATAGATGACTTCATTTTGTAGACAGAGGAATAGGGGACTTTATCATGTAGACAGAGGAATAGAGGACTTCATCTTGTAGACAGAGGAATAGAGGACTTCATTTTGTAGACAGAGGGATAGAGGACTTCATCATGTAGACAGAGGAATAGAGGACTTCATCTTGTAAAACAGAGGAATAGAGGATTTCATATTGTAGACAGAGGGATAGAGGACTTCATCTTGTAAACAGAGGAATAGAGGACTTCATCTTGTAAACAGAGGAATAGAGGACTTCATCTTGTAGACAGAGGAATAGAGGACTTCATTTTGTAGAGGAATAGAGGACTTCATCATGTACACATTGGAATAGAGGACTTCATCTTGTAGACAGAGGAATAGAAGATGTCATCATGTAGACAGAGGAATAGAGGACTTCATCTTGTAGACAGAGGAATAGATGACTTCATCTTATAGACAGAGGAATAGAGGGCTTCATCTTGTAGACAGAGGAATAGAAGACTTTATCTTGTAGACAGAGGAAGAGAAGGTTCCATCTTGTAGACAGAGGACAAGACTGCACCACATGATAAGGCAGAAAGGTCAAAGAATCGGATGGTCAGTACAGGATGGAGGGGAACAGCCTGAGCGGGAAGAGCGATGGCTGCTGCTTTGTTGCGGATCACAAGCATATGAAGAAATGGAGTGCTGCCTTTTGTTTGTTCAATCTACTTCAGACGATTGCAGGAAAGACTTGGAAGGAAAGCACGTTCGCTTTCCCGTCGTGCAAGCCATCCTAGGGGTCTTTTCCGCTTCCTGCTGCCGTCTCGACATCTGCCGGCAGCCAGCAAAGTGCCAAGGGGAAGGAACTCTGATTGAACTTCCAGGTCACGTGTTCAGGTCATCGGAGAGCTCCGGTGCTAATTGCAAGGACAGGTCAAGCGAGAGGAGTTGAAAACAAGGCGAAGAAACAGGCTGAAGGCTTTTCAGTTTTCCACGCTCGAAGTCCAGTTTAGGCGTTGAAAACTGCCTCTGTGGCTCATGAAGGAGAGTGGCTTTGCATTGGGCTCTTGCTCTGGCTCTCTTCCATTCTTCCCTTGTTGAGTTTTGAGGCGAAAGTAGAGATGGTTTGATAAACGAATGAAGAGGATGTGTGTACCTGTTTGAGATTGATTGTGAGAGTGTGTGTGTGTGTGTGTGTGTGTGTGTGTGTGTGTGTGTGTGTGTGTGTGTGTGTGTGTGTGTGTGTGTGTGTGTGTGTGAGTGTGT
>JAWQFJ010021482.1:35000-38423 GCA_034096865.1 Theodoxus fluviatilis
CGGAAACAAACATGTTGAGTGTGCACATCAAAGTATGGGTGATATAGATTCATGTTCATGTGCACACACAACTATCAAAATATCTATGCAGACCATTTTTATAACAGGGGAGGAGTTAAACTATGCTTTGGCCAAAGAACTGCTTCCACACTTCATTTCTCTCTCGTTCTAGTCGCAATTCCCACGTCAGTCGATTTTAGATCACAAGTGACTCTTCTAAGGCTTGGCTGTATGTGACTTTCACTCTATACGGACAACGTGACAACAGATCAAAATAGAACAAAACAAAACAAAACAGAGCAGGGCAGGGCAGGGCAGGGCAGGGCAGGGCAGGGCAGGGCAGTTTGTGTAGACCATAAGCTCATCACAAGGAGGTGAGTACAAAAGTATTTCATTTTAGCAAGTACAGTCTTGAGACCTTAGATAACAACCTGTTTCATGGGGCAGTCTCTTTCTCCTCAGTTTTAGTGCTTCAAATCTGAACCGAGCAACATCAGGACACTTCCTTACTGTGTGCATAATGATGTGGGGAAAATTCACACTGTAAATTTCCCTTTCGCACTTTACAAGTTTTGGTCTGAAACAATCCTATTTCGGGCATTTGAATAGTAAATACTCTTCGTTTCCTAGTAGCCCGCGAGATGGGCACGTCCAAGAGACATCTTCATTTGATATGTTCCTCTCGGCATGACAAACGATGTCGCTGTTAAATGCAAGAACAGAAACGTGATTTAACTTTGGGGCCTCAATAGATCTGTGATACGAAGCAACGCACTCATTCCTCGCTGTGGACTTTGCCGTGTGTATGTGTGGCGTTTGGGGAAAAAGAAGAAAACGTTTTCGAGTAGTCTAGACAATAATTATTTTTAAAGTTTGAACAGTTATTGCATAAACGCTACTGGTGTGACTCATATCTCCTACTATAGGTGGGGGGTAAAATAACTCAAATCTGTCCTTTTTTTCTTTTGAGGGGGGGGGGGGGGGGGAGAGGAGGGGGGGGCAGGCGTAATTCTTACTACATCTAGTCGGCTGTTTCTAGTGTTGTGGAGGCTGTTTCTAGTGTTGTGGAGGCTGTTTCTAGTGTTGTGGAGGCTGTTTCTAGTGTTGTGGAGGCTGTTTCTAGTGTTGTGGAGGCTGTTTCTAGTGTTGTGGAGGCTGTTTCTGTTGTTGTGGAGGCTGTTTCTGCGGGCTCGGGGTAAGAATTGACCCACCGCGTCTCCCTGCGCGATTCGTAAGAGGCGAATAAAACTAGGGCTCCGCTGCCTTGTGGATACCTTCGGGAGGAGGAAAGGCTAAGGAGTAAACCCTACACAAATCCGGAGTGAAGCCCCTAAGGCGGTTGGTCGTCAGTCTTGACCTCCTTCCGGCAGCTTCTGCAGCCAGACTGGTGCCAAACGTATCGCTCCGCGTTCCTTTGGACCACACCAGCGAGGCTGAGTGGGGGATTCTGTCGACTGGGCAACCCAGGATCTCCATACACGCTGCCCAGGCTCGCGCCCTGGAGAGGTCACTTCAGTGCCGCTGTTTTACAGTGGCTGACCAAACCTGGCGCACACCCCCATAGTCTCACGAGACTGACGGATGCCAACATGTTTCTAGTGTTGTGGAGGCTGTTTTGAACAAAACACTTCTCGCGACTGGGCATTCGTTTTACATCTGAGCTGTCCCGCGTCCTAACGCCTTCCAATTTTCCTCTTGAGTGCACACTTCCCTTCGCGCTTCACTGTCTTCCTGTCTGCTGACGCAATCTTGAGCTTTCCTGCAGTGAGGTTCCTCGCCCGATCCTTAATGAGCACCAGCGACTCATTTGGCACAACGGCATTCCAAGGACTGACCCCCGCTGTGGACTAATTGGATCGGAGGAGAAGAAGTGCCTAACCCACTTAGACTCCCAACGATTTAACGTGGCGTTGATGAGATGTGACATGGTTAAAAAAAAATTCATATGAGTGGGGAGAGAGAGAGAGGGAGAGAGAGAGAGAGAGATAGAGAGATAGAGATAGAGAGAGGTGGGTGGGTGTGGGTAGGGAGAGAGAGAAAGAGAGAGAACTGAATAACTTTTAATGTGAAGGCCACCGGCCTATTACATCGAAACGAAGCGCAAACGAAACACGATTATGTACAAGAAGTTCTTGGCAACCAGTTTCGGGATATGCAACGCGCACGATCACGAGAAAGTTCATGTTCTGCGTGCAGCCCGTGAAGGTTGCTGTCGCGTCGGCGACGTCCTGCTTGCAGCTGGCTTGTTTACGTTGGCGGCATCCCTGCTGCGTTGGCGAACAGCTGATCTGGGTCGAAGTGATGGGCGGGTGTTACTGAGTGATCTGTAAGGTGACGAGAGGATGGTCCTCTTATTGGGTGCCTCGGGATCGGGCAGGCAGTTGGTAGCAGTCGATGGAAGACATGAGTCTTGGTCGGTGACTTTGCTCAAACCACAAACCTCCGCAATGCTGTTCTCAAAAGTGAGCACTTGTTTCTCCAGGGCACGAGACATGCTCTGAAACATCTCGCTCATCGCTTTTTGGAGGTCTTCCAACGTTGCTTCTGTGCTAGGAGATGGAACCGTAGCACCGCATGGATCATCTTGTAGGTATGGTACAGAGAGAGAGAGAGAGAGAGAGAGAGAGATGGAGAGAGAGTGATGGAAAGAGAGTGATGGAGAGAGAAAGAGAGAGAGAGGGAGAGAGAGACAGACAGAGAGACACTCAGAGACAGACACACAGAGAGACAGACAAACAGGGAAAGAGAGGGAGAGAGAGACACAGAGAGAGACAGACAGACAGAGAGAGAGAGAGACAGAGAGAGAGAGACAGAGAGAGAGAGAGACGGGGGAGAGACAGAGAGACAGACAGAGACAGACACACAGAGAGACAGACAAACAGGGAAAGAGAGGGAGAGAGAGACAGACAGAGAGACACTCAGAGACAGACACACAGAGAGACAGACAAACAGGGAAAGAGAGGGAGAGAGAGACACAGAGAGAGAGAGAGACAGACAGACAGACAGAGAGAGAGAGACAGAGAGAGAGAGAGAGACACAGAGAGAGAGAGACGGGGGAGAGACAGAGAGACAGACAGAGACAGACACACAGAGAGACAGACAATCAGGGAAAGAGAGGGAGAGAGAGACAGACAGAGAGACACACAGAGACAGACACACAGAGAGACAGACAAACAGGGAAAGAGAGGGAGAGAGAGAGACAGAGAGAGAGAGAGACAGACAGACAGACAGAGAGAGAGACACAGAGAGACAGAGAGACACAGAAAGATTGATTGATTGATTGATTGGTTTATTTCGGCCGACGACCCATTGGATACATTGCATATTTACTAGTAATGGTGAATTACACATTTTAAATGTGATCATTGTATGTACACAACGTTTTTAAAATAACTAACATTGAATGCCTCCGTTTTGTCTCAC
>JAWQFJ010021484.1:0-17500 GCA_034096865.1 Theodoxus fluviatilis
GAGAAACAGGTTTCATTTCTACTCATCACTGGTTCTGTAGACATGAGCAGGAGATCTTCGGGACCAAGAGGGAGAGACCACGGTGTCGTTCATTCTGGTGGCAAGGAGGTTCTCTCTTCCTCCACCGCTTCCATGGAAACACCGCCATCAACCGTCCAGGCATCAGCTGTCCGAGCCTCCAGTTGTCCGAGCCTCCAGCTGTCCGAGCCTCCAGTTGTCCGAGCCTCCAGTTGTCCGAGCCTCCAGCTGTCCGAGCCTCCAGCTGTCCGAGCCTCCAACTGTCCGAGCCTCCAGCTGTCCGAGCCTCCGGTTGTCCAAGCCTCTTGATGTCCAGAATCTCCCTCTATTTTCTTCCACGTCCAAACGGCCTCCCTCTCCAAGTTCTTCTCCTCAAGATAATGACGTCATCCCGTGAATGACGTATGACGTATGACGTACACCAAGACGGGACTAATTGTCTCTCGAGTCCCAAAGTTCACCAAGTGCCCCCTCCCAGGCAGACAAAAACAGTTCCACTACAGGACTGCCCACATCCTCAGTGAGCAGGGCTGCTGGCAGACAAAAACAGTTCCACTACAGGACTGCCCACACCCTGAGTGAGCAGGGCTGCTGGCAGACAAATACAGTTCCACTACTTCAGGACTGCCCACACCCTGAGTGAGCAGGGCTGCTAGCAGACAAAAACAGTCCCACTACAGAACTGCCAACATGACTAACCTCAGACATGTCCACAACACTGCTGAAATAACATGACAAAGTTCCTTTCTCAAGACATGACAAAGCAAGAATTATGGAAACAAAATTGCATTACACCAAAGTAGACAGTGGAGGAGTAAAATGACTTTAAAATCCCACTTACTTGATCAAAGTGGTCGATATTGAGGCCTTCATCTTCTTGAGGATTCTCTCCGCCCTTTTCCTCAACAGTTTCTCGTCTACGTCTGCAATATATCCAACAGCCACTCATGTTAGTCGTCTAGGTCTTGAAGCAACCAAAGTGAGCAGTGGTAGCTAACTCCTAGAAGAGAGAATTGTCATGTGAATGTCACTACAGAACACTGTTCTCATCAGAGCATGTTCTTCAACGCTACAGCTTTTCTCATTCTTCCGATTCAAGTAGGTTTATTCTGTATCCCTAAAACCTAACCATATCCTCAAACAACAAGTCTTAGCCAAGTGGTGCCATTCACTGATCTTGCAGCACAAGTTAGCTACAAGTCTTAGCCAAGTGGTGCCATTCACTGATCTTGCAGCACAAGTTAGCTACAAGTCTTAGCCAAGTGGTGCCATTCACTGATCTTGCAGCACAAGTTAGCTACAAGTCTTAGCCAAGTGGTGCCATTCACTGATCTTGCAGCACAAGCTAGCTACAAGTCTTAGCCAAGTGGTGCCATTCACTGATCTTGCAGCACAAGTTAGCTACAAGTCTTAGCCAAGTGGTGCCATTCACTGACCTATCGGGACAAGCAAAGCAGCTCTACAACAGAAAGGGACAAGCAAAGGAGCTCTACAACAGGAATCCAGGAAGTGCAAGACTGTGGATTCACTGTGCGGGCCGAGATTCAAGATGGCAGACATCTGGGAATGAGGAACGCCCACCTTGCTTGCTCTCACTCAGCTCCAGGGCCGTCTTCCGTAATGCTTCCACCACTCTGCAAGAGAAGCACATTGGATGCTGTGTGATTCCACTGTACAGCGGCATCAGAGTGACTGAAAGGAGTTCAGACAGACAGGCATCCTGTGTGATGCTCTCGACAGACTTACTCGTATTCCCTCCAGGAAGCACACGCATTTTTGCAGAGGAAATGCCTGTCAAGCATTTAGACATGTTAATACCTCGTGGGACATCCAATCCCAACTGTGGACAACATCAAACATTTAGACATGTTAATACCTCGTGGGACATCCAATCCCAACTGTGGACAACATCAAACATTTAGACATGTTAATACCTCGTGGGACATCCAATCCCAACTGTGGACAACATCAAGCATTTAGACATGTTAATACCTCGTGGGACATCCAATCCCAACTGTGGACAACATCAAGCATTTAGACATGTTAATACCTCGTGGGACATCCAATCCCAACTGTGGACAACATCAAGCATTTAGACATGTTTAATACCTTGTGGGACATCCAATCCCAACCGTGGACAATCAACCACTTAGACATGTTAATACCTTGTGGGACATCCAATCCCAAATGTGGACAATATCAAAGCTGATCATGATAATCAACTGACACATGCAAGAATCCAAGATGACAACATGAGTGCAATAACAGAAGAAAAAAAACTCTGGGACAGAATAAGTGCCAAGGGAGGCTACTCACAGTGGACTGGCCAACACCAAAGGGGAGACATCTTGGAAGGAGGCAAATCGAGGTCTTTGCAGCGTGTAGGCCACAAATCGTATGGAGTTGAAAGCCACCCCTGACCGCCTGTCAAGGAAAATATAGTTGTGTCACCAAACTTACTGTTCTACAGTACTCCAAACATTCACTCTGCATAATGCATAGACTTGTATCATTAATTCCCTAGTCCCAAGTGGAAGATGATAGTTAAAATAAATAATCTTCGTTTTTATCTTTTACACACAAAAACATAAAAAGACAAGGATGATCAAGAAGACTGAAATGTGTTTTTAACCCTCTGGACGCCATTAATATTTCACAGTTTTTACTCCCTGCAGCCAGTTATTTTCTCTGCGAGCCCAAAAACCAAGACCCCTCTGTCGACTGTAACCGCCAATGGCTGTGAGGGGAGGTAACTACGTCGGCGGTTATGACCGCCGACGGCACGCAGAGGGTTAAAAAAGGTGAACAATTCCAAAGTATTCTTTTCCTGTCCAGCAAATCCAAAATAGACTCATTGCAAAACCATCTCCACTTCCAGTGTAGAGGAGCCATCTTGCAATTTCTTACTTCATTTCTGTTGCAACATCAAAGATGTTTCTTATCCGAGTCTCTCCACTTGCCACAACCGTGTTGTCCACCTGAAACAAAATATAATAATCATCACAATCTTTGTAACGTTCTCGTTTTCATTCAGCATTATTTCTTGTCAACTAATATAAGAGTTGTTCTCCCGAGTTCGTAACTAAAACTAGAAAAATTGAACAAATTTTAAACATTCACTTTAGCAATTCTTAATGTAATTTTTGGGCAGCTTAGTCATTACAGTATCAGAGAATGTAACCAAAAAAGCAGCAGCAGTAGTACTTTTTTTTTAAACAGACGACGGATTCACGTTCGCAGTTTTAGATTTAAAATCAAGGTAACACACGCTTCATTTGTGACTTTATTGAAGAAAAATATTTTTTTACATCGCACACAAAATGCTAATGTTTTCTGTATGAGTTTGATCTATTGAATCAGTACTTTTGATTTTAAAGCCTAGCGGTGTGTGTTGAATGCGTTCGGGAGGAAGCGGCTTGTGAAAAAAGCAAGTCCACTTGTGACCTGGCATGAAGCGTGCGTTACCCTGTCTTTGAAGTCGATTTTCATGTACAGTTATTGTGACATCGCCGTTTTCTTGCTGGGAAAAGCTAAATAAAACTTTAATTAACAGATTCACAGCAGGATTTTTAAACAACAATGGCATACTTTGCTGCAGATAATTTGTGGAGCATGTTGGGTCAGACGTTTCACTTTTTGGCCACCATTTTGACAGCAATTTTACAATATTTATTACTCTAACATGCACAAATTTTACTTTCTTCAAATCCCACTGCTCATGGTGTTTCTTGGACATATGTGACCAGCCACGACAAAACCAGTGCTAAGTCGCACGGCCCTATTTTGCGCTAAGTCTGAGAAAAGGCAGGGAGGGTCAATCTGGGTGATTTTCACTTTTTGATAAAAATAGATTCTACATGGTTCAAACTATCATGCCAGTAAAGGAAACATTTTGAAGAATTATATTTTGATGGTAAAATAAAGACTTTTGTGTTATGCATTGTTTCAAAAGCTTCCTGTAATTAGCGTTAATTGCCTCATTTTAGCCGCAATAAACACACCTAAACCCTTGCAGAACCCTTCATGTTATAATACCGTTAGAAAGGCCGCTCTCTCGGCGTTCCCGCTCTGTGGATGTCAAAGAAAGTTTAGGTCAGTTATTTTTGGAAACGGAGTTTGCTAAGGTGTTTAATGTCTGAAGAGGGTAAATCTTTTGAGACCGTTTTTTCAAAATGACCGCTGCTTCAGTACCCAACTTGAAATGCCTGTAACTCCTGTTCTAATTAACTCACATTGTTCATTCTTATATCAAAACAAACAGAAATGAATGCAGAATTCAAAAGTATTAAAACCCTATTTTTTCCAAAAAATGACTTAGCACTGGTTTTGTCGTGGCTGGTCACATATGTACAACCTCCTGATGCAATGTTTCTTTGCCTAAAACTAAGAAATAGCTGGTTATAAGAAACTTTAATAGAGCACCCCATCCAGTCAAGAACTCGGGAGAACAACTCATAAGTGTGTGCACATCAAGACAACAGCATGCTCTTCAAATTTGAAAACTGACAGAATTTGCCAGACTGCCTGTTTAGTTGGTGCAAGTATGTGAGTGTACCAGCAAGAATAAAAAATGGGCATTTCCCCACACATGACATGAGATACAATTTTACATCCAGTTTTCCTCTCCACTTCATGACATCTAATTCTAAGCAACCAAAAAAAAGAGGGGGGGGGGGGAAGAAATTAGTTGTTATTATGTTATTATAGTGAAGATTAATTTGTCTGATGTCAGATCTAAAGTATAAAGTCAATTGTTATTTCACAGGTTGGATGCAAAAATTTACATGACGGAGGTCACCCTCAGCAGGTCGAAGGTCAAGTAAAGCCTGCTTCAGCTGAGGAGCACTGTAAAGCCAGCCTCACTCAGTCACTGTGAGGAACCCTGACCTCTGGGTCAACAGAAGCAGGAGTTTTGAAGCTGTGCAATAAAATCAGCACCCAAGTCAAAGAGCAAGATTTTAGACATTCAGCTCATACCTTGTTTCACTACTTTCCCTCAAAACTGAGATAATCACCTGAGCTGCTACATGAACTCAAACACACAAAAATGCCTGTCACATTCATGAACTCTTCCTTGATATCCTGTCAGATATATGTAAAATATCTGAAACAATCATCAGAGATGCACACAAGGCCTGCCTCTGTACAAAACGCCCCAGCAGCTGACCCCAGCATTCATCCCTCTCCCTGACCAGACCAGAACAGGAGCAGGACAGATGCTTCCATCTTCTTCACTCACACTGAAGGCCACTCATTAGGAAATCCAATGGCCACTGTCATCCAGCACTGATTGCTTGCACAGAACACATGCAGGATGCACAGCTGCAACCACGCTCGGTGACCACGCTCGGTGACCACGCTCGGTGACCACGCTCGGTGACCACGCTCGGTGACCAGACCACAGTACAGGAGATGATTCAAATGGAAAACACCACCCACCTCATCTCTCTGCAGGCATTTGCAGGAAGGCGTTTCAGACGGCCGGTTGACAACGAAGTCCGAGGCGGTGAAAAAGGGCCTCCTCTTGAAGTAACCCAGGGATGTTGCCAGCTGTAAACAATATGTAGATATATATATGGAGATTTATGTAGCTAAGTAGATGCGTGTAAATATGTAGTTACAAATACATGTATGAATATGGAGATACATGTAACTATGTAGATCTATGTAAATATGTAGATCTATACATACATATGTATAAATATGGAGATACATGCAGATAAGTAGATACGTGTAAATATGTAGATACAAATATGTATGAATATGGAGATACATCGAACTATGTAGATATGTGTAAATATGTAGATACATACATGTATAAATATGGAGATACATGTAATTAAGTAGATCTAACATGTAAATGTGTAGATACATATATACATGATACATGTACCTAAGTAGCTACGTGTAAATATGTAGATACATACATGTATACATATGGAGATACATGTAATTAAGTAGATACATGTAAATGTGTAGATATATATGTACATAGATACATGTATCTAAGTAGCTACGTGTAAATATGTAGATACATTCATGTATTAATATGGAGATACATGTAACTAAGTAGATACGTGTAAATATGTAGATACATACATGTATAAATATGGAGATACATGTAACTAAGTAGATATGTGTAAATATGTAGATACATACATGTATGTATACATATGGAGATACATGTAACTAAGTAGATACTTGTAAATATGTAGATACATACATGTATACATATGGAGATACATGTAACTAAGTAGATACTTGTAAATATGTAGATACATACATGTATACATATGGAGATACATGTAACTAAGTAGATACTTGTAAATATGTAGATACATACATGTATACATATGGAGATACATGTAACTAAGTAGATACTTGTAAATATGTAGATACATACATGTATACATATGGAGATACATGTAACTAAGTAGATACTTGTAAATATGTAGATCTATACATACATGTATACATATGGAGATACATGTAACTAAGTAGATACTTGTAAATATGTAGATACATACATGTATACATATGGAGATCTATACATGTAACTAAGTAGATATGTGTATGCATGTTGTCTTAGGAGCCAAATGGGGAAGTTTGAACCACTTGGACAGTATCAATCATTCCTCTTTCTGTCAGACAAATAAATGTGCAGACATACTAATAATGATCATCAATCTTACTCTTTTTTTAAATCGATACATCAAACAAAGAATCAGTTTTAGCACAGCGATACATTCCCCAGTGTGCATGCTGAACCTGGAAGTGCAGGAGCTCTGTCAGTCCTCATTAAACTTGTCCATTTGCATTACTCCATCTCAGCACCTCATGGCCAAACACACAGCTGGCACCATTCATCACTCCATCTCAGCACCTCATGTCCAAACACACAGCTGGCACCATTCATCACTGGAGACCAGCACCTCATGTCCAAACACACAGCTGGCACCATTCATCACTGGAGACCAGCACCTCATGTCCAAACACACAGCTGGCACCATTCATCACTCCATCTCAGCACCTCATGTCCAAACACACAGCTGGCACCATTCATCACTGGAGACCAGCACCTCATGGCCAAACACACAGCTGGCACCATTCACCACTGGAGACCAGCACCTCATGGCCAAACACACAGCTGGCACCATTCATCACTGGAGACCAGCACCTCATGTCCAAACACACAGCTGGCACCATTCATCACTGGAGACCAGCACCTCATGTCCAAACGCACAGCTGGCACCATTCATCACTCCATCTCAGCACCTCATGTCCAAACACACAGCTGGCACCATTCACCACTGGAGACCAGCGCCTCATGGCCAAACACACAGCTGGCACCATTCATCACTGGAGACCAGCACCTCATGTCCAAACACACAGCTGGCACCATTCATCACTGGAGACCAGCACCTCATGTCCAAACACACAGCTGGCACCATTCATCACTGGAGACCAGCGCCTCATGTCCAAACACACAGCTGGCACCATTCATCACTGGAGACCAGCACCTGATGTCCAAACACACAGCTGGCACCATTCATCACTGGAGACCAGCACCTCATGTCCAAACACACAGCTGGCACCATTCATCACTCCATCTCAGCACCTCATGTCCAAACACACAGCTGGCACCATTCATCACTGGAGACCAGCACCTCATGTCCAAACACACAGCTGGCACCATTCACCACTCCATCTCAGCACCTCATGTCCAAACACACAGCTGGCACCATTCATCACTGGAGACCAGCACCTCATGTCCAAACACACAGCTGGCACCATTCATCACTGGAGACCAGCACCTCATGTCCAAACACACAGCTGGCACCATTCATCACTGGAGACCAGCACCTCATGTCCAAACACACAGCTGGCACCATTCACCACTCCATCTCAGCACCTCATGTCCAAACACACAGCTTGCACCATTCACCACTCCATCTCAGCACCTCATGTCCAAACACACAGCTGGCACCATTCATCACTGGAGACCAGCACCTCATGTCCAAACACACAGCTGGCACCATTCATCACTGGAGACCAGCACCTCATGTCCAAACACACAGCTGGCACCATTCACCACTCCATCTCAGCACCTCATGTCCAAACACACAGCTGGCACCATTCATCACTGGAGACCAGCACCTCATGTCCAAACACACAGCTGGCACCATTCATCACTGGAGACCAGCACCTCATGTCCAAACACACAGCTGGCACCATTCACCACTCCATCTCAGCACCTCATGTCCAAACACACAGCTGGCACCATTCATCACTGGAGACCAGCACCTCATGTCCAAACACACAGCTGGCACCATTCATCACTGGAGACCAGCACCTCATGTCCAAACACACAGCTGGCACCATTCATCACTGGAGACCAGCACCTCATGTCCAAACACACAGCTGGCACCATTCACCACTCCATCTCAGCACCTCATGTCCAAACACACAGCTGGCACCATTCATCACTGGAGACCAGCACCTCATGGCCAAACACACAGCTGGCACCATTCACCACTCCATCTCAGCACCTCATGTCCAAACACACAGCTGGCACCATTCATCACTGGAGACCAGCACCTCATGTCCAAACACACAGCTGGCACCATTCATCACTGGAGACCAGCACCTCATGTCCAAACACACAGCTTGCACCATTCATCACTGGAGACCAGCACCTCATGTCCAAACACACAGCTGGCACCATTCATCACTGGAGACCAGCACCTCATGTCCAAACACACAGCTGGCACCATTCATCACTGGAGACCAGCACCTCATGGCCAAACACACAGCTGGCACCATTCACCACTCCATCTCAGCACCTCATGTCCAAACACACAGCTTGCACCATTCATCACTTGAGACAAACACTGCCTACACTTTCCCCCGCCGTCCTTGTGGTGATCTTCCTCTTCTGCAGGCGTCTGGCGCCAGCACTTCTGAGGACCAGGCCATTGGTTTCCACTTTTGTTGCCATCTTCTGCTGGGTCCTGGATCTGTTGCCTGTTCACAGCCACGTCCTCTGCAAGTCACAGTGTGTTTTCCAACTTGAAGGGAGGTTTTGAGGAAAGATAACAAAATGCTAATTCTAATGATCCAATAATATGTCCTTTTTACTAAAACACTTTAATGTCATCATGGAAAATGTCACAATATACTGGTCAACAAGATGATGTTTGTAACATTAACATTTTTCTCTGGGTTGTCCCCTTGAGTCACGAGACAAAGCTTGTGTCCATTGGGTCCAATCTTTCAAAGAGACTGACACAACCAAACGTACAGTAATGGCAGTACTGCTGTTCAGCAGAGACAAAGCTTGTGTCCATTGGGCCAAATCTTTGAAACAGACTGAGGGACACGGCCAAAAAGACAGTGATGGCAGGACTGCCATTCAGCATAAAGTAACAAAATAATCTATAGTATCAGTTATTCAGTTAATATAAACCACAGCATTTCAATGGCATACACTGATACTGAGTTTAATGTAAACAAGGCACTGTTTAATGAATAAAATGATATGTGTCCATTTAGTTCTTATCCACCCTGATTGTATAAAAATAAACACATCAAATAACTGTTAGACGAGAGTTTCCTCAGCAATTTGCTTGAGAAATCATACAATTTTAGACTTGGGTTATTATTACTAATGTCAACTGATTGGATATTAACTGTGGTAGTCAATTGTACTGCATGCTTTGATCTGTTCTGTTGACACAGATTTCCGAGAGTTTTGTCTACAACACCTCCTTTGCCAACTGTTTGCACATCAGGTAAGATTCTGTCTGGGACAAAATATAGAGGGCACAGCGATGGAAGCGGTATATCTTCCGGGATGCTGTTTCAAGCACTACCAACGCACATTCCAGATTCTGCTTCCTTCTTCTTCTTTTTTATCAACCACGCACAGCGCTGTTACTTTGAGACTGGAAGAACTGCTCCTAAATACCAGATCGCTCAGGTTTCTAATTCGATGCCCAAGATCAACTGCGGAGTAGAGTTGTTGGCATCGACAGCCGACTCAAACGTCTGCCGAGTGCCTTTCGATTCCAGCACTACAGCTCCTTCATAACAAAGCAAGAGCTACGCGGCAAGAGAATGATAAACAACGATGCGACGGATGCATCCGCTCTGCATCAACTGATGCGCCAACTAATGCAGACCGCTCCAAGTGCAACCTGCGCCAACAGCATGCGGCCAAGTTCGCTCACTCACTGCCAGTGCCGAGTCAAACGTCGTGCGTGCATTATCCAACGCACCTTTGGCCCTGAAATCCCAGCAGGTTTCTTGATTTAACATTGCGTTCTACAAACCTATCCCTGCATATTTGAAGAAAATGGAAGCACTCGAACACATGAAGTTGCAGTAAACAAGGTCAAAATGACGCATTAGACGCATGAACCGGTTCTCCAAGACACGTCGAATCGCCAAATCAACCCTCCAATCGTTAAGTCTGTCATCACAAACAATGCAAAATAAGTATTTTGAATAAACAATGCCGCAAACTGTTAAACTCAATCACATAAAATAATCATCTACTCACTTTACCTGCACAATGCTTTGGTGTGCAAGCACTAGAGTCGCTCACATGGTCAGGACCGGAACGTTCATATTCCAGAGCCGGTCCCCGGGCTAAGAAGACGTTGATTGGACAGAATATTATGGGCTCTCTGGAAATCCACCAATGGCGTGTAGGCTTTCGTCATTTACCGCGGCCTGACGACATGGGGAGCGCCACTTGCATGTACGGGGGACGTTGGTTATAAACAGTCCTCATTGCTTGAGGTCAAACATTAAATATTGTCATACTGAAAACCGATGAACTTCACGGCACGTCATGTATCATCTCCTCAGTCCTCAGTTGTTTTGATCTCATGGCAACGGGCTAGGCCTCCTCGCTTTGCACTGCCTAGTCAGGCTAGTGTTGGGTGTATGAGTTACGTTCTGTCAGTGGTATGAGTGAATGCAGTCTTCTTTTTCTAGCGTATCTCTGGCAGATCCATTGACTGAAAACATGATAAGCTGTAACACAGACATTTGGGTTTGTACGTAAACCAGAAGCCCTGCAGTTGTCCGTGTCTGCGTCCAGTGCACCCCAGGCTTGGGTTGGCGATCCACTCCGGAAAGTGCCACTGAAAAACGCTAGCTGCGGGCATGGACATTACATCATATTGGATCCATGCTGCGGGCAAACAGCAGGCGAGGCGGAAGTGGATGAAACGGGTGTTATTGTTGGAGTTTCTTGACGATTCTAACCTAGAAGCAGCTGCAAGTGTCATCAGAATGAAACTCAGACGAATTAACAACAAGCCATGTAACAAGGTAGAAGACCAATCTGAAAATCCCGATGCACATGTGGTGAATTTCGTGTAGGTGACCGTGCCGTCGTACACTGCCTGGCAATTCAAGTCACATTTCCGAATGTATCCGGAGGTTTTTGAGGTAGGTCAACCTGATTTAAGAAGTCTTTTTCTCAATTTCTAAGTTTCATTTTATTAAAATCAACTTATCAAGTCTCTAGCATTTCAAGCAAAGATTATAGGTTACACAAAGATATCTCATGCCGAACTTTTGCTATATAAAGTTACAAGACGCTCGGAATCGCAGCGCCCCAAGCGGCTAGAACTATGGGGAAGTAATCACAACGCTTAGAGACATTTTAAAGTGCTTGTTTGTCGACGCGTTTTTGATGCGTTCCGATCATGTTTGTGGATAAATTTACGGTGTAATGTGTAATAAAATGATTTGCTGCAATAATGGGGATGTTTTGGCTTTGTTTTTTGTAGCAGGCGTTGTGAAATCGAAATATTTGGTTCATCGAAATGTGAGCCTATTGTCCGTTTCAACATTGCTCTGTCAGTGGAGACAAAGATTATTCGTCTGCTAGCCATCTAGGTACACACAGTGAGGTTTGTTTACTTATCTTCTGTGGGTTTTGTGCAGAAAGTATATGTTAAAACAGTCTAATATGACTATTTTCGATTAGTTTTTAATCTAATTAATATTTTTGCATGCTTTAACGCGGCCAGATCTTTGGCATAACTCCCCGGGCATGCGAAGTCAGTAGCGTCTCCACTGACAGAGCAATGTTTAAACGGACTATAGGCTCACGCGCATGCGCAGAACCATCCATTTCGATGAACCAAATATTTCGATTTCACAACGCCTGCTACAAAAAAACCAAGCCAAAACACCCCCATTATTGCAGCAAATCATTTTATTACACATTACACCGTAAATTTATTCACAAACATGATCGGAACGCATCAGAAACGCGTCGACAAACAAGCACTTTAACATGTCTCTAAGCGTTGTGATTACTTCCCCATAGTTCTAGCCGCTTGGGGAGCAACGTGTCTCGATCCTCACAACAATGAGCTAATGAGCTATCTTTGTGTAACCTATAATCTTTGTTTTAAGTAAGCAATTGCAATTCCAGTTACTTTGAGTTTGACAGGTACAGTAAATGACTTAATGAGTAATGTGTGTGTGCGTCATTATGAATGGGAAGAAGTGTATTCAAGTTTTATATCTTTAGCTGTTTTTTAAACGTCTAGCCGACTGCAAGGAGCCATATCAAGATGGAGAAGGTGGGGGAAATGGTAGCCACTTGTCACGCGATTCTTGTTTCCAATTGCATTAACCCATTTCTTGTGTCCTAGCAACTCCAACAAAGTGGAATATATTACCATGCTGGACACAAACAGATTAAACTAGACACGAATTGCGAGACAAGCGGCAAGAGGAGATATTGTTGAAAAAATTAAAGAATTCCGGAAGAAAAAGAGAGCGTGAAAGGAAAAAGGAACCAAAAACCTAACAATAAACTAGAAAGCTCCTGTGGTTCCATAAACAGGAGGGGCCTTTAATTTCATAACCTCATTGCCCCACTGCTGGGGTGTATTCAAGTAATGAAGATTGTATTAATATGTCTCACAAATTTATATAATCCGAACTGTGTATTTAAGTAATGAACAGATTGGATTATATTTGTGAGACACACTAATGCTATCTTGCCTAAACATTAAATATGAAATGTTGAAACAGGCTAATTATTTTATTGTGGCATGTGTTCTCAGGCATTCCTTGCTTGGGTGGCTCCCTACATGTCAAGGCAAATCTCGCTGACAAGTGAGAAGAAGCTGTTGGCAACCCTGTGGCTCATCTTTAACAAAGAGTCATACAGGAGTGTTGCCGAGGCACCCTCCACCACATCGTGATGAGTGTATGCACAGTGCTCACATCTCTGCGAGGTAAGAACTAAGATGAATGTTTGATTTATGATTTCACACAGACATGATAATTGATATACACAATAGATTGGCATGGATGTACTCATTTCTTTATTTTTTTATTTTTCCTTTGTTTTAGGGGGTGGGGAGCTGTCTGTTATCAGGTGTTGCAGTCTTTGGTTATTTGGTTGCAGCACTCTTTAGACATACAGTGGAGACCATCTACAGGGAAATTCTGCTTATGTTATAACAATGTTTATTGTCAGTCCCTTGTGCGCTTTGTTTTAAGGTAAAATATGCTGGTTACCCAAAAAACAATTATTACAAAGAACAAAAAAATTAACCCTCCCCAGAGATCATTGTGACAGGAGTCCACTGTAAGTTGCATGCAGGTGGGTTTTTTACCCCTTAGATGTTAATGATTTCAATCTTGGCTAAGCACAATGCGGAAATTGTGTGCAGCCAATCGATAAAGTAGAATTTCATTGTATTTTCTGGTGTGTTAAGAGGATGTCATCAAATTGCCCGAGAGACACCAGCTTCAGCGAATGGCAGAGAGATGGCAGCAGAGGGCTGGCTTTCCAGGTGTCGTTGGAGCTACTGATGGGACCTATATTAAATTCCCAGGTCCAAGAGATGAGAAACGTGACTCATTCATCTGCCGAAAAGGCTATCCTGCCGTGCGTCTACAGGTTTGGTATACCCCCATACACAAATGAATGCAAATGTGCTATTTTGAGGGACCCCCACCCCCCAATGACCACCACCCTAACAAGAAAAAAGGGGGGAAGAACAGAAAAAGTAATATGGCCACAAGAATTAGGATAGGTAGATTGCCTTTTTTGTTTTATTTTACCTTGAACGTTAGAAGTTTAGCTTCTTACTAATATATAGACAGCATTGACCGTGGACTGAAGTACATACTAAATCAAATTCTTGAAAACTTCAGAGCAGCTTTATTGTCATTTTTTCCTACACGCTATTTGATAATTAGTAGAAATAAATCTCCCCCCCCCCCCAAAAAAAAAAAGAAAAAAAAAAGAAAGAAGAGACAATAGCCCCCTAAAGGGAAAACATTTTTGACTCACATGCGAAGCAAAAGTGAGTCTATGTACTCAGCCGTGTCGTCCGTCCGTCCGTCCGTCCGGGCGTAAAAAACTTAAACGTTGGATTTTTCTCGGAGACTATTAAGTCTATCAACACCAAATGTGGCATGATGGTGTATGATGACAAGGCCTCAAAAAACATACATAGTGACTTGACCTTGCTTCAAGGTCAAGGTCACAGGATCCACAAATGTGGTCTCAAAAACAGTCATTTTTCACATTTTCCCAAATTTCTCCCACGTTATTCAGAACGGTGACCTTAGCTACAAGTGGTATATAGGTCAAAGCAAGCCCTATCTTTTGATACCAGTTTGGTTGACCTTGCTTCAAGGTCAAGGTCACAGGAGCTCTTCAAAGTTGGATTGTATACATATTTTGAAGTGACCTTGACCCTGAACTATGGAAGATAACTGTTTCAAACTTAATAATTATGTGGGGCACATGTTATACTTTCATCATGAGACACATTTGTTCACATATCATCAAGGTCAAGGTCACTTTGACCCTTATGAAATGTGACCAAAATGGGGTAGTGAACCACTAAAAGTGACTATATCTCATGGTAGAAAGTGCCAATAAGCACCATTGTGCTTCCTATGTCTTGAATTAACAGCTTTGTGTTGCATGACCTTGGATGACCTTGACCTTGGGTCAAGGTAACATGTATTTTGGTAGGAAAAATTTGTAAAGCATTTCTTTGTGTATGATGTCATTGGTAGGTTTAGTTGTTTGACCTTGACCTTGAAGGTCACCTGAAGGTCAAGGTCATATAAAGGTCAAGGTCAACCATGTGAGTCGTATGGGCTTTGCCCTTCTTGTTAAAATCTGATGGTCAGCAAGAAGTCCTAATGTAGGTCGGGAACCAGAAAAACTTTTGTTAATTTTATTTTTTGGGGTAGGTGTTTTTTTGTTGGTTTTTTTCATATTTCATGCGTCACATTTTATCACATTCACTGACATAAATCAGTCAGGATACAGACAGGCATGAGAGGTTGATAACCATTATTATTTTTCCTTCAGAATGAGTTTGCGACTTGGAGCCATTATGTGATAATTAAGCTGCCAAGGTACAATCTGAGACTATTACAATCTAAGACTATAATTAGCATTACAATCTAGAAAAGGGTCAAAATCTCTTCCACGTACACCCACCGACCCTTTTTTTCCTCTGGAACTGAACTATCAGGGGCTGTTTTTCCTGCCTCACCACCAGAAAGCAAGTTACATGTATGCCAAAAAGGCTTATTAAAACTGAAGTCTGTCATGTAATTTAACTTCTATTTTTCAGGTGGTGTGTGACAGTGACTTGCGCTTCCTGCACTTCTGATCTGAAGGTTATACTCGAGTCAGATGAAGGGCGCCCACCGAACAATTGCCACCTACTGGTGGACTCAGCTTATGCACTTCAGGACTACCTCATGGTCCCGTCCCGTGACAATGGGCATTTGACCCTCATCGAGAAAGAGTACAACAAAGCCCACGCACAGACCAGAGTTGAAGTGGAGCAATCCATGGATGTTATTCACGCAGCGGCCATTTTGAAATCGAAAACGAGACTAAGTCCGCAAATTTAATGGCGTCCAGCATCTATGGCGAAACCGAAGGCTTCATCATCACATAGACACTGCTGTGTTTCTTATTGCGAGAACGATGATCGATATGACGAGAACTCCAAACTGTCCTTTTTCAAATTCCCCACATACAAGAAGCAGAAGAAACTATGGATCTGGAAGATTCGGCGTGATCCTGGCAAAAATTTCAAGGCAACAAGAGCTTAGATTTAGGTCTTGTAAAAGCAAAAAAAAGGTTAAATCATCTAACCAGAACATTCAAGATCCTCATAAAAACACCATATTTGTCATATCTTTTCATCAACTCAACTACACTTCTTACGAAATAAAGTCATTTCTACAACTTGAGATACGAATAAAAGCGACAAGGCTTCAGATAGTGCCTCACGAGGAGCGCACATGTTTGTGATGTAAAACGTGACCTTCATTACAGTATTACACTACGAGTGATCTTATCCGATACCAGGTGATGTTTTACCCCTCTGCTAAGATTATAATACAACTCATTTGAGTTTTACATGAAACATTTAATAATCTCGATCGTCTGCTGGCGTAGTGGCTACGGTTCGATCGTGTTCGTCTGCTTGGTTCGTAGTGTTGATCATTATGAATAGTGTTTCTTGAAATAAGGTCAGTAAGCCTATATGTTAATTTATAACGATAATATAACCATGGGCTGTCTTAATTTATCAAAGCTGTATGTTGATTGCGTCAATAGGTCGTGAAATACATTTTACAAATCCAAGCTTCACGCACTTCTATTTATAGCTGACGCGCGGACCTCAGCGGCACCAGGATAGATTATAAATACATTGTTGTCCTCGAACCTGCCTGCTGTTGACATCATGTACAATGCTAGTATTGTCTGATGCTATGAAATACGTTCACCAGTAAAAGGTCCAACACATATATTCCTAAGGTTGTATTATAATCTTAGCAGAGGGGTAAAACATCGACTGGTATCGGATAAGATCACTCGTAGTGTAATCAAAGATCCTATATACACTCTTTGGTGTAATACTGTAATGAATGTCACGTTTTACATCACAAACATGTGCGCTCCTCGTGAGGCACTATCTGAAGCCTTGTCGCTTTTATTCGTATCTCAAGTTGTAGAAATGACTTTATTTCGTAAGAAGTGTAGTTGAGTTGATGAAAAGATATGACAAATATGGTGTTTTTATGAGGATCTTGAATGTTCTGGTTAGATGATTTAACCTTTTTTTTGCTTTTACAAGACCTAAATCTAAGCTCTTGTTGCCTTGAATTTTTTGCCAGGATCACGCCGAATCTTCCAGATCCATAGTTTCTTCTGCTTCTTGTATGTGGGGAATTTGAAAAAGGACAGTCTGGAGTTCTCGTCATACCGATCATCGTTCTCGCAATAAGGAACACAGCAGTGTCTATGTGATGATGAAGCCTTCGGTTTCGCCATAGACGCTGGACGCCATTAAATTTGCGGACTTAGTCTCGTTTTCGATTTCAAAGTGGCCGCTGCGTGAATAACGTCTATTGGTCTGCTTAAAGGGAAGTTTCCACGGCTGAAGGACCTAGA
>JAWQFJ010021485.1:0-16326 GCA_034096865.1 Theodoxus fluviatilis
CAATTCTCAAATGGCTAAGCTGGTAGAGCGTTGCACTCTTGGTCATGCATGACCAGGTTCGATTCTGCACTGAAACTTTCTTTTCTCTCTTTTATCGAGAGGTTGTGGGTTCGAACCCGACCTGGTTTTTTGTGTTTGTGTGTGTGTGTGTTTTTTCCTCCTCTTTTCTCGAGAGGTTGCGGGTTCGAACCCGTTCTTTTATCTCTTTTTTAAAATAAATATACGAAAACCTGGAGGTTCAGCGCCAGCGGTTTTTATTTAGCAAGATAACCTGTACATTTTCGAGCATGTGCTTCCCAAGAGAGAGACAGTTGGTCCTATCTCCACCCCCCACCACATCAGTGGCAAAATGTATCGCCTGAAAATAGCACTTTACACGCTCAGATTGCACCAGATTGCACCATTTTGCTTCCTTTTTTAAAAAAATTCCGGGGGAGCATGCCCCCGGACCCCCCTAGCATGCTCGGCGCTTCGCGCCGTCAGTTCGGCGCTTCGCGCCTTCGCTAATAAGATACAAAACAAAAAAAAAAGAACTTTGCACCCCCCCTTTCAAAACCCAGATCCGCCCCTGTTATGGTAACCAGCTTGGTGTGCGTTGCAGGACGACGAGGCTCTGGATGCAGACCTGCACCCCACCATTGCCAAGGCGCTCACCTCCCACTTCCCCCCTGTCTCCCCTCGTCACTCCCCTGACTCGGCAGGCATCCGCCTCATTGCGGTCTGTACCACAAACCTCTCCTCGTCTGTGTGTGTGTGTGTGTTTGTTTTTTCTTCTCTGTGTGTGTTTCTGTGTGAGTGTTTCTCTGTGTGTGTGTGTGTGTGTGTGTGTGTGTGTGTGTGTGTGTGTGTGTTTGTGTGTGTGTGAGTGTGTGTGTGATTATTTTCTCTTCTGTGTTTCTCTCTCTCTCTCTCTCTCTCTCTCTCTCTCTCTCTCTCTCTCTCTCTCTGTGTGTGTGAGTGTGAGTGTGTGTGTTTGTGTGTGTGTCAGTCTGTGTGTCTATCTGTGTGTCTATCTGTGTGTGTGTGTCTGTCTGTCTGTCTGTCTGTCCGTCTGTGTGTGTGTGTGTGTGTGTGTGTGTGTGTCTGTCTGTTTGTCTGTGTGTGTGTGTGTGTGTGTGTGTGTGTGTGTGTGTGTGTGTATGTGTGTGTGCGTGCGTGCGTGTGTGCGTGTGCGTGTGTGAGTGTGTGCATGTGTACGTATGAGAATGTAGTGCGTGTGTGTGTGTGTGTGTGTGTGTGTGTGTGTGTGTGAGTGATATTCATTCGTGCGTTTGTTTAAGTCGTTTAACACTATTTTCACATTCATCCAATTCTATCTATTTTCCTGTGTCTCAAAAGTCACAATTAATACTCACCATGTCACGACTAATGAAGAATTTGGTCTATATGTAAAATATTTATGTTCGAAAAATATGTTCGAAATTGCGAAACTGAACAGCGCTTGGGGACAAATATCCCTCAGCATTGCTATGAATGCAGAATCAACAACAGGTAGAAGGTTTGATCTGTCTCTCTATAGAGAATGTTCTTTTCTATTGTCATTTGATCTCTACCCCACAGAACACGGCGCTGGACAAGGGGTCGCGTTACTTCCAGGGCAGGGGCAATCTGCCTCTGACTTTGCACAACCGCGCTCCCAGTGAGGAACCCGAGGAAGATGAAGTCTTCTGAGGTCGCAACCCTCCACGCCTTCATTCCTCTCCCGTCTGCTTGCCTGGGGTGCCTGACTGTCGCCTTGGACACTGTCGTCTTGGACTGTCTGGCGTCTTGGACTGTCTGGCGTCTTGGACTGTCTGGCGTCTTGGACTGTCTGGCGTCTTGGACTATCTGACGTCATGGACTGTCTGGCGTCATGGACTGTCTGGCGTCTTGGACTGTCTAGCATCCCGGATAGTCTGGTGTCCTAGACAGTCTGGTGTCCTAGACAGTCTAGCGTCTAGGGCAGTATGGTTTCCCAGGCAGTATGGCGTCTTAGACAGTCTGGTGTTCTAGACAGTCTGGTGTTCTAGACAGTCTGGCGTCTATGGCAGTCTGGTTTCCCAGGCAGTATGGCGTCTTAGACAGTCTGGTGTTCTAGACAGTCTGGCGTCTTAGACAGTCTCTTTCCAAGACAGTCTGGCGTCTAGGGAAGTCTGGTTTCCCAGGCAGTCTAGCGTTTTAGACGTCTGGCGTCTTAGACAGTCTGGTGTCCTAGACAGTCTGGTATCCTAGATTGTCTGGCGTCTTAGACAGACTGGTGTCCCAGACAGTCTTGCGTCTTAGACAGTCTGTTGTCCTAGACAGTCTGGCGTCTTAGACAGACTGGTGTCTTAGACAGTCTGGTGTCCCGGAATGTCTGGATTCGCAGACAGTCTGGCATCTTGGACAGTCTAGTGTCCCAGTCAGTCTGGTGTCCTAGACAGTCTGGTGTCCTAGACAGCCCTGTGTTCTGGACAGTCTGACGTCTTAGACAGTCTGGTGTCCCAGACAGTCTGGTTTCCAGGAGTCAGATGTCTTGGACATTGGGCCAGCCGGACAGTCTGGGTCATGGAGAGTCTGACGTCTGTACATGCAGTGTTTTGGGCAGTCTGGCCTTTTGGACAGATTGGTACTTAATGGCGTCTTTCACAGGCAAAACCTTTGCCGTCTTGTATAAATTCAGCATTCTGCATTCTTAAGAGCCATTTGTCTGCATGCTATTTATCATTACTTCATTCCATATTGTCTGCTCCAAGGCATGTTGTATATGATTACCATCTTTTCTGGCAAGCATCATCGTACCATTGGCAATGTATTGGTAAGATGTGGCCAAAGTGGTACTGGGTTCCCGCTTTGCTCAGTACATAAGTTTGGCTTGTGTAATGAAGAATACAAAGGAAATGTAGCTTTGCCACTTTTTTTGTTTCCATAAAAAGTTATGTCTGACAGTTTTGATGTCCTTGGACAGACGACCAAATAGAAATAATGACTTTTTGTCATACGGAAGGCAAAGCTGTTGCCGGCTACAAATCATCATCACTGTCATTGCTATTTCCATGCTGTCGTTGGCAATGAAGTCGTCTGTAAACCCATGAATGTTCCGGCATAATTACTGTTGATAATGTCATTGACAATGATATTGGAAAAGCTGGTCTTTGTACAAGGTGTATTTTGGTATGCATAATTTGCAACTCCTGTATCAATTACCTACGCCAATTCGGTAACCAACAAGTTCACATGTGTACGTAGTAATGAATGACTGTGCATACATCAGTATATTTCGACCAGTTTTTTGTCGCATTTCTTTGATATCCATGTTGTCTTTTACAAGTAGTGCGCCTAGTCTTCTCATACTTGCCTGTGATTTGAAGCAAGACGTGAAACTATTGCATGTTCATTCCTAATGTGAAGACTGGACTTGCTCCAAATTTTTTCTGGATCAGAATCGGACCTTTTTGTGTGTTGACAGCCATGGTACATTTCCGTACCGACCAGCTTGAAGTTATCTGTTGAGAGGGGCAGAAATCTAATCAGTGGTGATATGGTATTCAAGTGTCGCATACGCTGAACATTCACTACAAGCATTGCCTTCATACATTTGCCTCTCGTCTAACTGTACCCTCTGTCTGAGTGGAGTGCTCTCAGTTATGCCAGAATGCCCGCGTTCTTAGCAATGATGGACGACTTTGTCTCGAAGTCTGTGTACGAATCGTTGGTAAACATAAACTTGATGTAGGCTATCCCCTGTACTGTCTGAATGCAGGACTCTGGGTCCCCCCCCCCCCCCCCCCCCCCCCCCCCCCCCCCCCCCCCTGTGTAGGAATCCTTGGTAAATATTCACTTTAGGCCAATACTTTTGTCTCGTATCTAACTGTACCCCCTGCCTGAATGCAGCATACTCAATTTTGCTATAATGTTTTCTTAGCAGTGGTGGACAACTGTCTCGAAGCCTGTATAAAAAACCTTTGTAAGCATTGCATTGCAATATGTTTTTCTCCCATCTAACTGTACACCGCCTGAATGCAGTACTCAGAGTTTTGCCAGAATGTCTGTTCCTAGCAGTGTAGAAATCATGTGTAAACATTACATGAACACTTTTTTCCTCTGCACTCTGAATTTTTGGCGTTTTGCCAGAATGTCTGTGTTTTCAGCTTAGATGGATATCTCCGTCTCGAAGCCTGTGTAAGAATCCTTTGTCAACATTGCGTTAATATTTTTTTCTCCTATCAAACTGTACACTCTGAATACAGCACCTCGAGTTTTGCCAGAATGTCTGTTCTCAACGGTGATGAGCATCTCCATCTCGAAGTCTAAGCCTGCGTAAGAGTCATATTGCTTTGCCTTCCTTGCTGACGTGGTGCTTGCTGTGCAGGGCTTCCTGTTGCCATGGTGACATCTTCGATTCTGTGTGTAGTTGGTCGTGGTTTGCTTTTGGTGGGAGTGATGAGTACATCTGCCTACACTCAGTATTAGAACGACATCGTTTCACCCGCTTGTTGTTTTGATGACCACTTTCTTTTAGTGTTGTAGACTGAATGGTCTCTTGTTCTGCTGATTTCGTTCCGTTACATAGATGCGAGTGAAAAATAAAGTCTCATTTGGTCGACCAGTCTGGATAATCTACTTATCAAATATTACTTCATTGCATGCCGAAGAATTGTCTCGTTTAGTCTCTCGTTAAGAGTTATTTGGCACCTATGCACACTTTGCCTCTCACACAGTGTCTTTATTACTCCAGTACCGGTTCTTCTCCAAGTGCATTCTGGGTTTCTCACCCACTTTTCTGTGGCTTCTTTGCTCTCTGCTTAACGTCAGTCACTCGAGTTGCATCTTTGACAAATGCAGTTATCTTTTTACTGTGCACTGATAATTGGAAGAAGAAGAAAAAAACCTTTATTGTTTCTTTTTGTGTATCAACAATCGTAGGCTGCATGAACACCAAAATGTCAATTCCCGTCAGGATTCAAAGATGAAATCGTCCTGACGGGGAAGTATTCTATTGAGAGATTCGTGCTACACTGGTCGCCATAGCTATAATATAAAATTTTCGCATTAATGCATTGCTGCTGATTGATTTAAAAAACTTGAGAGCAACAACTACAGTCGACATTCAAAAGAAATGCATTGCCATGTGCTTTTCCAGCTGATTCACTGATACAAAAGATGTCAAATAGCCTCTATTTGCATCCAGTGGTAAGGACACTCGCCTTGTGACAGGCAGGTGTGGTGTTCAATGCAGCACGGATCCTGGAGTTGCATCCTTGGGCACGGTGCGTAACCCACACCGCCTCTCGTACCAGACCCACCGCGTCTCCCTACGCGATTCGTAAGAGGCGAAATAACTAGGGACACCGTAACTTGATTTGAGTTTACTCTAAACTGTTCTAGTGATTTTCGTGCTTACTGGCCTTATATAGCCTACAAAGGCTGATAGGTCGTAAAACACCATCCATCCATCCTCTAGTACCAAAGTGTAAAACTGAGTACTGGGCGTCGTGCTGTGGTGATCAGGGGTTTAAGTCCCGCAAAATATTCCCATGTACGTGAGCAAAATGAAATATAATTATTATTACTATTATTAAGATATACACTGGAGCACCTCTTCATGGTAGTCATTCTTCCTCGACTATCAATACCTCTCTTTGACGACTGATTTTACTCATACTCCTTTTATGGAAAGACTGTTCAAAATTTCTTCTGTACACTTTCCAAACGCCCACATCACATGCACATGTGCTGTGATGCCAGTCCTGTAGGTCGCTCTATGCTGCACCAGTGCCTTTGACACCAGTACCATGTTTTCTTGTGCTTTTGCTGTTCACAAATGCTGCTTTGAACAGGCCCCAATTTCTCACAAACTGCTTGGTAACGAAATTTGGCTTCTTTTGCCTAAAGCTTCGAGGACTTTCTGCAAGGATATCCTAGGTTCACTGATTATTATCGTGAAAGGTTTGTCTGGCGGAAACTTTTATATTTGCAATATTTTTGTATGAACTTCTGAATGCTCACAGCACCTACTTCCAACTACGAAGTAGCAAACAGACGTTAAGTATAACCTGTGTACAAGTGTTTCTTTCATCATGAAAGGTACACTCGAGACAAATAGTCTACCTTCTGGAGAGATATTTTGTGGGCATTCCGACATGCATTCCAAAGATGTTCATCTTGTCCATTTCACTGTTGCTTCCATTCTGAATTATACAAGGTCAGTCAGTCCTGTTGATAGTCATATATGTGAAATAAACAATCATCTACATCATGTGTGTTGGACTATTTCTCTGGTGCATGGGAAGTAGATGAAGACTTATTAACGATGTCTCTCTTCCACTACCCAGAGCAGGAAGACCTTGTTACAGTATCATAACAACATAAACAGGAGGCCATCCATTTTCAATGTGGAATTTTATTGCTGGGCCCTTTCAACAAAATGAAACCATGGTGTTTTTTTCATAAAAATTGCAAAAATGAAAGCAAATACCACGATACAAGGTATTCCCATTTGATCACAAATGAATTCGAAATGAAAATAAATGTAACTTAAACAGGAATGCTGATCATTTCAATGCACATCATGAAGCACTTGGAAAAGGCCTTCCTAACTTTGGTAGACATGATCTGCATTAGAATAATGAACCATATCTCTTTCCCACAACCTCAACGCATTTCTAGCTCTGAAAACACTTCCTATCTGCCAGCATCTCCAATGCAGGCATGAACAACCTCCTCTACTTCCTGACAGGCTTGCAAAGCCAGGAAAATGCAAATGTTTCAAGAGTTGAATGTTGAAATTGTCCACATGATCGAGTAAAACAATAATCTCAAATGTCTGTACTGAATTCTCCAAAAATTAACAAATGGCAGTAAAATCAAGACACACACACCAGAATACATTATGCTGCATTCAAGATCCTGTAACTTGGTGTGTACTTGACTGCCTCCTGTTTATTGCTGCATTAGAAAATGATTCAGAGTTTAACAATAGCGACATCATACACAAGGAGAGTTCACAATTATGATAGTCAGACATCAGAACAGCTGGACTCACATTTGCACTGAACTTTATAACATATCAGATCAACAGAATTGTGTAACAAATATGGATTTTCATGATGAATTGATCTTGCCAGGAAAATAAATGAGTGTAAAATAGTTAATACATACAACTCATCCAGTTTAGGCATACAACAAAATGTCAACTTGACTAACAGGAACAAAAAACGTAACACCAGTCAGCTTCTCCACAACTCCACCTCCCAAAAAACCTCACTGGGAGCTGTATGTGAAAATGCCTGCATCATACGTGCAAACTCGTAAAATGTGCACGATTCGTAAAGAATAAAAAAATTCCAGCACCCCAGTCAAAATGCACTCACTCAGTTAATCTTTCATGTAGGGCTTGAACACAATTTGACTCAATATCATCATTTAGGGAATGCCCAGCAATGCATAACCACCAATGCAAAAATCAAGCAGTACCACTCAATGTGGTAGCTGTGCAAAGACTTGCTTCAAGGCACCTGAAACATCACCTCTTGGACCAAGGCCATCTAGAGCAATGCAGGACCAAAAAACCATCTCCATGAACTTTCCTCCCTGACGTATATAATGCACCAAGCCTTGGTCTCAGTGAGCCCCACCTCATCCAGTGACATCTACTTATCATCCCGGACCTTCTTGTCCTCCATCTTCAGGTTGATCCAGTTGTCCAGCTTGTGGGCGCGCAGTCGGCTCCAGACCACAGGGTCATGGAGCGCCAGAATCTGGGCAGCTTGCAGCGCAGCGCTCTCAGGGTGGATGGTGGTAGTGCAGCCCAGGCCCGAGGGCAAGCGCAGCGAGGACCACACATCCTGTGCACCCCAATCACCTGTCACAGGTGGGCAGTTGATGACGGGCCAGGTGGAGTTAGCCGAGAGGACAGGGCCCAGGCCATTGCTACGACCAGCCACAGCAATGAAGACAGTGGGGATGCCCAGTCCTGCAGAAAGACAACAGCCATCACCATTACAATCTAAACTGTGCAAATTGGCTAAGGCCAAAAGGAAATAATTGTGGTTACAGTAACGTGACTAGAGAAATTAGGGTTGGTCGGGTTACCGTAACCACACCTATATTCTTCTCTGGCCTTATGGTTCTCATGACGGAATGCACAAAAAGACTGTCCATTTGAGTTACATTTAAAATGTTATCCAGGTCCAACAATTTCACATATTCCAATATAACTTTATTAGACTCTCACACAGATCAGGTTTCTTGCAAAGACAGGTAGGTCACTTTCCACCCATGAATGATGAAATTGTTACGGTATTTCTCTAAGTAAACTACCTCCTGGTGCAGCGAGTGAACTAAATAAAGACATGCATTCTTGAAACTTTTCAATCTTATACAATGCCACAGGTGACAGTCAAAATTCTTTTATGAAATGTTTTCCAATTACAAAATCGTTAATTTGTAAATGAAAAAAAGCAGCAAATAGCTGTGAGCTCTTGCCTTCATACTCAGCCAGGATGCGGAGAGTTTCGTCAGTTCCCTTGTGAGCAGAGGTGATGCGCAGCTCGCAAGGCACGCGCAGTGACATCAGAACGTTTTTGATCTTGCCACAGTGTTCAATGTCGGTCGGAGACCCCATCAGCACCACTACCCGTGCCTTGGGCTTTGGTGTCAGCAGCTGGAGCAAGCCATGGCAATATGTATAGTATGAAGCATTCTGTGCAAAAACCTATCATGATGATGGTGCAGTCACAATCTCTAACAAAGGAGGGATTTAGAATGAAAAGACCAAGGTGCAATTTTTACACTTGTGTAATCCTTCATTTTGATGGTCCTTGCTATGTCAGAGTTTGTGACAGCCCAATTCAAATCTTCTCGGTCACCTAATGTATAATGTCCTGGAGTGCTGTGCTCAGCCTTTTCTGCCTTCACCATATCACCTCTTGCCATTTTCCAAAGGTGTGGGCTGGCTTTCCAGTTTTCCTGCTCCAACTCAAGAGTTAAAAATGTAGTGACCATTTCACTGAAATTTTCAGGTAGAGCAGGCAGTTGTCCCTGGGTGATCTCTTGACCATTATGTTTGGAATGATGTTTTAGGAGGGAAACATTCGAGGAGCAGCTGGGGGTTTGGTGATAGATCACTATGGGCATGACACCAATGGGCTGACAGAGATGGAATGGTACATGGCACATTGAGATGGTCTCTGCTCAGTGGGCTGAGAATTACAAAAGCCTTACCTTGACCTGCTCTGCCACCCACATGAAGTTGCGCTTGACCGTCTCCAGTCCCTCAGTGGTCACTTCCTGCATGTCACGGTACACCTGCTTGTCCTTCATCAGGCGCCGGTCACCTGCAGGCCACAGGCGCCACGAGTCGCTGTCAATGACGTCCGCCAGCAGAATCTCTCCTGCAAGCACATCATGGCCTTCCAAAATGCTGTCATTGAGCACATCATGGCCTTCCAAAATGCTGTCATTCAGCACATCATGTCCTTCCAAAATGCTGTCATTCAGCACATCATGGCCTTCCAAAATGCTGTCATTGAGCACATCGTGGCCTTCCAAAATGCTGTCATTCAGCACATCATGTCCTTCCAAAATGCTGTCATTCAGCACATCATGGGCTTCCAAAATGCTGTCATTCAGCACATAATGTCCTTCCAAAATGCTGTCATTCAGCACATCATGGCCTTCCAAAATGCTGTCATTCAGCACATCATGGCCTTCCCAAATGCTGTCATTGAGCACATCATGTCCTTCCAAAATGCTGTCATTCAGCACATCATGGCCTTCCAAAATGCTGTCATTCAGCACATCATGGCCTTCCAAAATGCTGTCATTGAGCACATCATGGCCTTCCAAAATGCTGTCATTGAGCACATCATGGCCTTCCAAAATGCTGTCATTGAGCACATCATGGCCTTCCAAAATGCTGTCATTCAGCACATCATGGCCTACCAAAATGCTGTCATTCAGCACATCATGTCCTTCCAAAATGCTGTCATTCAGCACATCATGGCCTTCCAAAATGCTGTCATTCAGCACATCATGGCCTTCCAAAATGCTGTCATTCAGCACATCATGTCCTTCCAAAATGCTGTCATTCAGCACATCATGGCCTTCCAAAATGCTGTCATTCAGCACATCATGTCCTTCCAAAATGCTGTCATTCAGCACATCATGGCCTTCCAAAATGCTGTCATTCAGCACATCATGTCCTTCCAAAATGCTGTCATTCAGCACATCATGGCCTTCCAAAATGCTGTCATTCAGCACATCATGGCCTTCCAAAATGCTGTCATTCAGCACATCATGTCCTTCCAAAATGCTGTCATTCAGCACATCATGGCCTTCCAAAATGCTGTCATTCAGCACATCATGTCCTTCCAAAATGCTGTCATTGAGCACATCATGGCCTTCCAAAATGCTGTCATTGAGCACATAATGTCCTTCCAAAATGCTGTCATTCAGCACATCATGGCCTTCCAAAATGCTGTCATTCAGCACATCATGGCCTTCCAAAATGCTGTCATTCAGCACATCATGGCCTTCCAAAATGCTGTCATTGAGCACATCATGGCCTTCCAAAATGCTGTCATTCAGCACATCATGTCCTTCCAAAATGCTGTCATTCAGCACATCATGGCCTTCCAAAATGCTGTCATTCAGCACATCATGGCCTTCCAAAATGCTGTCATTCAGCACATCATGGCCTTCCAAAATGCTGTCATTCAGCACATCATGTCCTTCCAAAATGCTGTCATTCAGCACATCATGGCCTTCCAAAATGCTGTCATTCAGCACATCATGGCCTTCCAAAATGCTGTCATTCAGCACATCATGTCCTTCCAAAATGCTGTCATTCAGCACATCATGGCCTTCCAAAATGCTGTCATTGAGCACATCATGGCCTTCCAAAATGCTGTCATTCACAAATTCAGCCACATGGAATGAACCAATGTCAAGTGTGAGCACATCATGGCCTTCCAAAATGCTGTCATTCACAAATTCAGCGACATGGAATGAACCAATGTCAAGGCAGCTTGAGAAAGTCACAAAAGAGTACAAACTGGTCTGAGAGTTTGATCATAATGGCAGAAGGTAGTCCTGCTCAAAGGTTTTACCAGGTTTCAAAGAAATTCTAATCTTCAGAAGACACTTCAACCATTTCTGTAGGACAGCTGCGTCTTCGTCGTTTGTGGACAGGACTTTTTTCTTTGCCAGTATGGCAACTGACGAAGAAGTTGAAGCGCTTGTGGAATTATTTTTTGATTCTGACTCTCAGAAAATGAATTTGAAGGCTTTACTGACATTGATGTGATGGGAGATGAAGGGATAGAGAGGCAAGCACGTGCTTCGACGATGTGTTGTGGTCTGTAGATCGAGAGTCTGAGCGGAAGCTTGATTCAGATGAAAATGACTCGGCTGACTTCCCTAGCGTAAGTAATTGTATGATTTTTTGTTTTGTTTTACCCTTAAACATTTTCAGATGTATTTCCAAGTAATCAAAAGCTGTTGTATTCTTGAATAAATAGAGCAGTGTAGGAAAACACAGTGAATTTGTTAATTTTTTGTTGTTGTCTGTGTTCCATGATTTTTTAGCAGCTGAAAAAAAACTATTCTGTGGCATTTTTATTAATTGCACCATGTAGGCCATCCATTTTTCTACTCACCCTCCATAAATCTACTTCAAAGCTTGAATAGGTAATAAATGATGATTTTTAAAGTAAACATGGTGTCGAATTTGACCACACAATAAAATTTGTGGCTCTGGGGTAAAGCAATGACGAAAATTGGCAGCGCTCTAAAGGTTAAGATCTTGTAGAAAGATGCAAGAGGAGACATCGTTTCCCGTCCCCAGGTTGGTCTGGGTTGCCTCCCTTCTTCGGTAGCCATTTGATGACAGCGTGTTTCCAGTGACTTGGTATTTTGCAGTTGCCCCAACAAATGTTGAAAATGTCAGTCAGGGTGGCGGACAACCTGGAAAGGTTTCTCTTCAGGAAACTGTACTCCACCTTGTACATACAGACATAAATACACATATACATACATCTCAAATCTGCACAGTAATTACCAACTTGTCACTTCACATCCTCCTATCCTTTCAATCAATGAAAAAACACACCATTAACATTTGACAAACCATCAAACTGTGTCTAACTCCAAATGCCTCACCGGTGGAGAAGCGGACGCCAAATTCGATTTTCATGTCAATCAGGCTGCAGTTCAGTGATGCCCAGCAGCGCTCTAGGATCTCAAAGACAGCAATGGTGGTCTTGGCCATGATGTCATACTCATCCTTGCCAATGACAATGCCCCCCACCTCAAACTTCTTTGCTATGATCTGCTCCTCAGACCACTGGGGGTCATCATTGGCATCATCCTGTGAAGAGAGAAGTGGTCAGAGTTGAGATTTTGTCTCTCTCAATTACAATAGAATTATGCATCATGGCTAAGATTATGAACAGGAAATGTTCTATACAAATCAAATGCAGGCAGTGATTTGTGGCACTTTTATCTCACTCACACACACACACACATACACACACACTCCCACGACGCACCAACACTAACTTGGCATTTCTGAATGTCACACAATAGAAATCAGAAAGTAGTTTAACTGCAGTCCAAACAGAAACATGCACAGGGGAAAGTAGATAACCCAGACAAGCACGGTACCACTAAGGAACACACAAGGAGAGTTGCTCATGGAGATTATTAGTAGGTGCAGCTTTTCTTCTCCAGCACCCACTGGTCAGGGGGCCTGTGATATAAGTAGGTTAGACCACCATTTTTTTTAAAAATCATCATAGAAGGCTAATTTTTGGAGGCAATGAAGACATTGTAATGAATAAGCATTATGCAAAATTTGGTTGAATTATCTTTTAAAATAACTGAGTTATTGAACTTTTAAGTTATGCAAGTGGACGGCAGACGGCAGAAATCACACAAAACAGCATTTTAGGACACCAATACAAGGAAATGCAGTTGATCTGAGTTTATTATTTTACTCAGGAACTAAACCTTGTATAAGAAGGATCAGAAATTCAGCATCAAATGAATCATAACATACAATAGTCAATAGCCATAAGCCTAAGAAAAACAAGATTTAAATGACAAAATCGATACAAACTGGACGAAACGACATTTTCAAGGCCTCACAGTTAGTAAACAAATGTTCCATTGAGCATGCTTTTCCACTTAAAATGCTGTACTAGTAACATGGTGAATGCCTATTTATTTTGAAAGGTATAGCTGATGTAGATAAGGAGAAAAACACACCTTAAATCAGTGAAAAAGGCTATTTCAAAAGCTAATTTATTGTTACAAACATGAACACAAAATGAGCAGCTGGTACAGTTCTCATATCTCCTGTTCTACTTTAGCTACAGATATCTATCACATATCAAACTGATTGTAGTGGCATCATGAAATCAAATACAGCATTGTTATTAGCCACAATTTGTTTTCTAAACATAAATTATTTCATAAATGATAGGTCTCATCCACTGCAGAGAAACAAAGCAACAATAAATACATGTGTTTGTTTGTTTTGTTTTTAAACTATCCAGTGCTTTTTTTGGTTTTTAAACTTTCACAAAACAACTGCTGCAGTGAACATTATTTTCTCCTCTCACCTACAGAAACATAAATAACGCACAATATTTGTTTTGTTCTGATTACAAGCACTCAAGCCACTGAAAATAGCTACGCTGACCCTACATTGTGTTTACTGGCTTGTCAACATGGCGTCCGTTATCGAAGGAGATCGAGCGGTGATGAAAATGATGAAGTGTTAGAAGTGTGGATGGAAGAAGGGTCTGATACTGAAGATCTAGGTGGATATTGGACTTCTGAAGAAGATCTTGATGATTCTGACGCGGAAATAGTCCTAGTCAACGAGAATGCAGAGGTGACTGACGGCGAAGACGAATCGACTTCGTAGGTGACAGCGAAGACGAATCGACCGTCGCCATCGACGTCAGAGAGAGAGGAATAGATGGAAACGGTGTTTACAGCAGACACAGACATCAATTCGGATGCAGAGGATGCCGAAAACCTTCTCTACTCCTCCAATGAACTGTACCACACAAAAGAGGACTATGCCACTGAAAACGTCAAGTTCGTTTTTACCGGAAGTGGCGAATTGTCTTTTCATGCAACTTGATTTCTGTCTATAAACGTAAATTATTCAAATAATAATCAAAGATAGAGCCTCAAAATTAGTAGAGATGTATATTTATGCATTATAAAGCTTCCATCATAGTTTAGTTTCAAAATAACTAACAGAATTTGAGATCGAGTTCTCCGATGGGAACACGCTTCACAACCATTTCTTTGTGCATCGACCGGTTTCCATTTTCCATCAAAATAACAAGCATCTTCATATGTGTATCAAAATATACAAGCCATAAATGTTTCTAAATGCATCTGCTACAAATCCCTACCAAGAAATAGAGTCAAGCGTTGATATGCCGCAGTAAAATTAGCATCGCCACATGCCGTTTGAGTCGCCATTGAATCGTGTGAATCGGCCATGAAGAGATGAAAAAACGCGTGCGGGTTGACTTCGTTTTTCAAATGGAGCTACGCGTGATTTCGACCAATGATGCTCATTTTGGTATTATTATGCGCAGAAAAGATTCCTTTATATCGTGTTTAAAAAGATTACTGGCACTTGTGTGTACTTTCTGTGATATCTCAATCTTAAGTCAAAGTGTTGCATTAAAACCGTTTTTTGAAACATTTCTACTCGGAATTCCCGGTTGTAACTTATACGAAAGTAAAGCTGATGGTATCCCCTCTTCATTTGCATAAGTTATTTTTATCTTCCAATCGTTTACGGCGAGCCCCACTAATTCTTCTGAACGTTGTGTGTTCGCGTGATCTGCCTCGCGGCGTGAGGCAGGCTCAACTGTCAGTGAAAATTCGTAGTTGGTGACCCGGTACAAAGTGAACGCTTACATATAAATTCTAAACTAGCAAACAGACAAATAACACAGAGTTGTAGAGGAAAGAACACACTTTAATTGCATATAATTTTTATTGACACTTCTTGGCATTTTCTTGCAAAAAATGCCAGCTGAAGTAGGGCAAAATTGGACGAAATTTTCACTGCTTACAGTGAAACTGGGTCAGTGGTCCTGTGATATAAGCAAGGAAGAGGTTCAAAAGCAGTCCCCAACTAATGTAACACGTCTTCATTTCAACTAACAAGCAAGAACCATATCTTGCACTGTGAACTGTAACAAAACCTACTACTGTTATCTTGTTTCCAAGTTGAATTTAGGACAGCGGAGCACCAGGGCCGGTGCCCATGAACACCAGACAAACCTTGAAGAAGGTCTCCATCTTGGGAGGGCAGAAGCGGAGGCCTTCAGGAACACCTGGGTTCCGCTTGAGGAAGGATCCAGTTGCAATCCTGCGCGTCACCCACTCAATGGGAATCATCTCGCACTTCTGCGCCACAAAGGCATTGTCCGTGTGGAGGCGGACAAAGTGAGTCTTGACACCTGCATGAAACAACCCGACATGTCAGGTCAACAGCGTGAATGGAGGAAACTTGGGTTTCTACTAGTAACAAGTCTGCATGCTTTCCTTTTCATTCTGACAGAGAAGATGAGTAGAAAAATTGCTAGTCAAGTACCCGAAGGAAAGCAAATATGTCAGTAAAAATGCAAAATTAACTACATTGCTAAATCAATCCTTGAATATCTGAGATGAAGAGGAGAAAATTTCACTCCCTTGTATTCAATGTGAAAAAAGAATTCCTGATTTTGAGCTGCCTATCAATCATCTACATGAACATGATAAAGTTGATAAAAACCTCGCATTGTAACACATAATTCATTAGTTCATTATGCATGCAAAAGTGAAGCAGGCAGTGACTTGCCTGCACCCTCCAGCAGCTGGAAGATGTCGGCAGTGGTGGCGGTGGAGATGGCAGCCTTGCCAGCCAGCTCATGGGCCCTGGCAGCGTTGCCAGCGGTGATGCGGTCCTTGGACTCCAGCAGCACATGGTTGGGGCAGCCAGGCAGGTCATACACAATCTTGGTCTTCCCCTCTATCAGCTTCGCACCAATCTCCAAATCTTCAACACATCAGCAGAAATTCGATTCAGATGAGTGACTGGAAGTCACTTAATAATAATACCAAATATAATGCTGGCTTGGTCATCACTTAAAGAATGACATGGTGTTCTGTATCCATGTGTATTTCTGACAATAGATGACATTTTCTTCAGAACATGCTGACAACATGGTGAATGAAAATCAATTCTTACCCCGAACCCACAGGGAAACCGCCAACGAGTGCCATGGACATATTTAATTGTACTCGAAACATCGGCGTACACGTAGGAAGAGTTCAAGAATTATAGGT
>JAWQFJ010021487.1:0-7500 GCA_034096865.1 Theodoxus fluviatilis
GTCACAAAACAAGTAGCGCCGAGTGAAGAGGAAAAAAGCTTAAGACCCCCCCCCCCCACACACACACACACATACACACATACAATGGAAAAAAAAAGGAAAAAAAAACTCCCCCATCTCCCCGCACACCCTTCATCTTGCCCCTCCCCCACCCCACTGCCCCATCACCCATCAACCCCACTCCACCCCACCCCACCCACATGCACATTTATAAGAACAAAACATCTGCAGACCTCTGTAATAGATTTGCATATATACGAACCAATGTCACAGTTTCCATTTTACACAAGTATAATGACACCAGCATTGATAAATTCACTCCATTTATCATTGAACTTTTCGATATTTTCTCCTTTTTTTGCAGCAATATACTCAAGCTTAATTATACTGGACAGATAAAAAGTGAAATCAACAAAGTCTGGAAGCAAATCATTCAATCTCTGATGATAAATATGCCTTTTTGCGAGCAAAATGATATGATTAATGTTTGCATTTTCATTTAATTTTCCAAAAAGTACCTCTAGTTCTGTAAAAGTTACTTCTCTATCACATTTTTCTTTAATGACATCACTCAATTTTACCCACAGGGATCTGCTGTATTTGCATCCATAAAAGAGATGCCCTATTGTTTCAACTTCAGTCTGACAAAAAGTGCATAGTTTAGTCTGAGTGAGCTTCATCTTATACAGTAGACTATTGACTGGCAAAATACGGTGGAGAATCTTGTACTGAAATACTCTGAGTCTCACCTCTTGACAAGATTTAAAAAGCAATTGGTAATACATCTCCCAGGGCAGGTCAATTTTTACTAGTTTATTTTCCCACTTTTTTTGTGCCGTAGGAATACATGTATTCTGCATCATTCCATAGAAGAATCTAGCCTTTCTGCTATTATTTGAAAGCAACAATGCTCTAATTGAGGGCTCGTGCTGTTTTTCCTCAGTACGAATATCTATTTGCTCCATTTCCTGCTTCCATTCCCACGGAATTATTTGCAGTAGTTTAGCATACTCAAGAAAGTGACCTTGAAAATTGAATTCTGACTGTAACTCCTCAAAGGATTTAAACCTTCCGTTATGTTTCACAATGTCTTTGACAGTTTTTATCCCAACATCAAACCATCTTCTTAATAAGTAACCGCTGTCAGCAAATTCTGCGTTATTCCATAGCGGTCGCTGCAAATAACTTCCTGTTGATTTACGTTTATTTCGAATCAAAAATTTATTCCACGCCATTAACACTTGCTGCCAGAAAGGATTTCTTATTTTGTCGACCACTGTTTTCTTTATATATCCCCCCGTTTCCATCAACACTTTGGCATCCACCCGCTTACAGGAAATATTGAGAGCAGGGGTTTGGACCAATCTGCTCATCCATGTCAGTTTTAATGCATCATTGTATTTATTTATGTCTATCATTTTTAGACCCCCTTTGTCATAGTCTAACATAAGAGTTTCTCTTTTTATTTTATCTATTTTACCAGACCAAATGAACCTATAGAATTCATGTTGTATCTTCTTTATGAAACTGTCTGGTGGTCTGGGTAGATTTATGAGATAGTAAGTAAGTTTGGAAAGTGCCAATGCTTTTATCACCAGGATTTTACCGAATATTGTAAGATTCCGCCTCCTCCATGCATTCAGAAGTCTCGTGATTTTCTTAAATACCTCATCAAAATTTAATTCTACCATTCCATTTAAATCTGTTGTGAAAGAAATTCCTAACACTTTAAAAGGCTCAGCAGTCCAATTCAGATCCACCTCCCTGCACAATCTTTCCGTAGAGTTAATTTTTGCCCCAATCCAGATTGCCTTAGTTTTTTGAGGATTGATTTTTAATCCAGACATTTCTTTGTATAGATTTAAGGTGTAAAGGGTGGCTTCCAATGATTTTTCCGTTCCGTCCAAAGTGAACTCGGTGTCATCAGCAAACTGGTTAATGATGTGTTCTTCTTCATGTATGCGAATTCCTTTTATGCTTTTATTTTTATGTACCAAGATATTAAGGACTTCAGCGCAGAGGAGATAAATGTAACATGACAAAGGGTCCCCCTGACGGGTTCCACGCAATATTGGGAAAAAATGGGACCTATGACCATTTTGGAGTACACACGCGTTTGCACCCTTTGTTAAAGTTCGAAACCAATTAGTGATTGAAGTTCCAAAACCAAAAAAAAGAAGGCACTCCTCTGCAAACTTCCTAGACACAGAATCAAAAGCTTTTTCAAAATCAACTAGGAGTAGGAGCCCTGAAATGTTCTGTTCTCTTGCTTCGTATACAATGTCATAGATTGTCCGGATGTTTTCTCCTATGTATCTTCCTTTTATGAAACCTTTTTGCTCATCACTTATTATGTGGGGTATCATTTTTTTCAGTCTGTTAGCAATACAAGATGATGCTAGCTTATATAATACATTCAGAAGTGATATAGGGCGCCAGTTTTTCAAGCGAGTTCTATCGCTATCATGCTTGGGTATACAGGTAATTATTCCCTGTTTCTGGACAGACGACAATTCAACTCTTTCATACGCCTCGTTAAAGCTTCTGAGAATAAAGATGCCCAGATCCTTCCAGAAGAATTTAAAAAATTCTGCACTAAAGCCATCAGTCCCCGGCGTTTTATTATTTGACATTGATCTAAGTGCATTTGTGAGCTCACCATAAGTCAGAGGACCTTCTATCTCAGCCTTTTGTTCCTCAGTCAATTTTCGGCCGTTTTCAACTGACACTACATCCATCCATCCTTGCATCCATCCATCCATCCATCCTTGCATCCATCCATTCATCCACACATCCGTTCGTCCCTTCTCTTTTCCCCTGATCTACAGCCAGCTCCTCTTTTACATCAATACTGTCATTCTCCTTTCCCCTTGCTGAGGGCCGGAGTTCCATTCAACCCATGTAATCAAGGTCTGTCCACGGTAGGAATGCGGGGCGATTCACTTGCGGCACGAGTGTTGTGACATGATAGTTGCGGTGCGCCTCACTGACCACGTGGTAGAAAGCTTCATCCCTGCCTGGTCGTCCCTTACTCCTTGTCAATTATGGATCGCCACAGCCAAGATAGCCACTGGCATCAAATGCTGCCTCACCCTTTCCACGCTTGAATGAACACATTTTATGTTTGAGTGTGTGTCTGGTTACAGCTACTGTGTGGATCGGACGTCTGTGTGTGTGTTTACAGCTGCTATGTGAAATGGATGCCTGTGTGTCTGTTTACAGCGGCTGTGTGAAATGGATGCCTGTGTGTCTGTTTACAGCGGCTGTGTGAAATGGATGCCTGTGTGTCTCTTTACAGCGGCTGTGTGAAATGGATATCTGTGTGTGCGTTTACAGCAGCTGTGTGAAATAGACGTATATATATATATATATATATATGTATCTTTTTACAGCTGCTGTGTGAAATGGATATCTGTGTGCCTGTTTACAGCATCTGTGTGGAATTGACGTCTGTATGTGTGTTTACAGCAGCTGTGTGAAATGGACGTCTGTGTGTGTGTGTGTGTGTGTGTGTGTATGGTGTGTGTGTGTGTGTGTGTGTGTGTGTGTGTGTGTGTGTGTGTGTGTGTTTGTGTGTCTGTTTACAGCAGCTGTGTGAAATGGACGTCTGTGTGTGTTTACAGCAGCTGTGTGAAATGGACGTGTGTGTGTGTGTGTGTGTGTGTGTGTGTGTGTGTGTATGGTGTGTGTGTGTGTGTTTGTGTGTGTGTTTACAGCAGCTGTGTGGAATGGACGTCTGTGTTTACAGCAGCTGTGTGGAATGGACGTGTGTGTGGGGGGGGGGGGAGGGGTGGTGGTGGGTGGTGTGTGTGTTTACAGCAGCTGTGTGGAATGGACGTGTGTGTGTGTGTGAGTGTGTGTGTGTGTGTGTGTGTGTGTTGTGTGTGTGTGTGTGTGTGTGTGTGTGTGTGTGTGTGTGTGTGTGTTTACAGCTGCTGTGTGGAATGGACGTGTGTGAGGGAGCGAAGGTGAGCATCTCAACCGTGACGCCAACACCAGTGGGTGCTGATGTAAGTGTAAAGGTGTTCGCCTCTGTCGTCTGACGACAGTTCATCCACGAATGAGTCTGCAGGAGCAGTGCAATGAAGGGAAATTACTTCCGAAAATAAATAATTGTTTCAGGTAACATGGCCAAAAGTAAATGGGGTCAGGTAGGTAGATTTGGTTAGGTTAGGTTAGGTTAGGTTAGACTAGGTTAGGCAAGGTTAGGCAAGGTTAGGTTAGGTTAGGTTAGGTTAGGTTAGGTTAGGAGCGAGTTTAAACTCGGAGCTGACCTTATGTTGTGGACGTCAAGAAAGAAAGGACAAGGGAAAAATCATGTGAGCAAATTAAATCAAATTAAACAGTAGCAGAATAACAAAATAAATCACAATTGTATTACATGTACAAAAGCAAAATGTATTGGCCGTCGTCTTAAAGGCTTCAAAGACGCAATAACACAAAATCAAACAAAAAAGAACCGAAAAGAAAAGGGACAAGTAAATAACAATATTTACTCATAAAAAGGGGGTAACTATAGATAATATTTATATGGTGTATGAACCCGTGTGGACCAGTACGGGTTCATCCTGCCAAGTGAGTGAGGTACTTGTATTTATTACAAGTTTGATTAATTTGGTTATTTTGCCATTGTTTCATTAAAATTAATTTTCACGGGATTTTCCTTTGTCCTTTCTGTTTTTTAGATGTAAAAATGGAGATACTACAAAACCCTAAGCAGCAACCACAAGTGTGTGTGAATGATGCGCATTTATGTTGTGGACGATCGGGAACTCAGCAATCGCTGGCTCGAAAGGCGTTGGTGCCTGGCGAGATTTTGCCACTCAACTCTCCGCCTGGTGTTGACGAGATGAACGGGTTTGTGTCTAGATGTGGAAGTAATTTCCTACTACCTTTGTGTACTGTTTGCGGACACACGAGATTTGTTGAACTAGAGCATTCTGTGAACCCGAGTCAGTATTGACCGGCGCAGTTCGCAGTGAATGCATAATAGACTTGACCCTTTGCATTACGCCAAAAATAGTTCGTTCTGATACTATTTTTCTCTCCACTTTTTACATGAATCATTCAGATGTCAAAACTTGTTTCCATTTCAACACACACATTTTATTGTATGGAATAAACGCTTGTTTATTGCCTCAACAAGCGTAAGTTATGAGTTTTGTACGAAATAGTTTTAGAAGTACGTTAACGGCGTATGTTAGGGAGCAGAGGGTTATCCCACAAGCCTCTCGTGTGACCTCCTGTATATTCCGGACGGAATCGTTCCATCACGAACTGAACTAGTCTCTTTCGCCGGCAGGCGAAGAAAGTCTCTAGTGAACTAGAATGAGTCTCTAGTGGACTAGAATGGAACTAGAGAACACGTGACCGCTGAGAGCGCGAACTTCCACCGAGAAGCCACAGTTTGCCTTCCCTGCTGGTAGTAGATTTTATTCAGGATGTCATGCTAGCCAGGCCTGACGCTATGATATTTAGTTATTTTCGCGGCTTAAAGCGTCTCAGTGTGTGGAACGCAAACGAAGACGTCGTCAATAGTTTACGTCATCATTTGCTAATACAATTTCTCGTTTTGATCGTCATTTCACACTAACATCCAAATGTCATGGATTCTTCCTTGGGTAAAGCGCTGACCTTCCACCAAATTGCGTCAGGATTTGTTTTGAACTTTTTGAGTTATTTTGCGAAAGGTAAAGGTAATGGTGCTCTTTTTATATTGCGACTTTTTCATCCATTGATGGATGCTCAAACCAGACACATTTAACCTCTGGTCAGCGGTCTACCTCTTTTTATCACTCCAACACAATCTCAACTTTCTTGGGAGCATGCAACCACGCTGTGGATGAACGCGCCAAAGTTATCTCACACAATTTTCCAACTCAGCCCTCACAGGTACCCGTTTTACTCCTGGGTGAGGAGAAGCAATGTGAGTAAAGCACCTTGCTCAAGGATGCAAAACCGCGCAGCTTCGAACGCCGCACCCGCTAGCCTCAAGCGACTGCAGGTCAAGCTCGCTGACCTCTCGGCCACGGAGCTAAGTAACTAATTAACTAACGAACCAAAGGTAAACATAATCGCCTTGGCGGAGGTAAATATTACCTTCATATTTGTGGACAGGTGCGTTTGTGCTATTGACCATTCGGGACCGTGGAACATAAATGTATTCGTCAGAAATGTTTTTACACCTACGGTGAGGTTTTCACGAATCATATCCAGCGCTGTTCACACTTGACAGTCATTTGTGCCGAAATGTAGAGGCAGTTTTCGTGCTGTTTACAGTCTCCGAATGTGTAGAAATACTGCCAGAGATTTCAAATCGTTACCTCTGTGTGCATTTAGGCGGCGGGCATTGCTAAATTCACTCACTGTAGTGCCTCGACACGCAATAGTGTTGTTTTCTGTCTTTGTAGGTTGGTACTGATGTGCAGCATCATGATCTGGAGACTGACTACGCTGTTTACTATTACAAAAGACTGAGCAAAATGGCCATTAAACGTGCGTGCCGATCGAGCATGCAACTTAGTTAACTGATTCTTCCACGCGCATTAACAAGAGGACGCTGGAAATGAAACAGTGGCATTTGGCGATATTTATCCGATACGTAATGGAACTTTTTTGCCTGATGTTCACGGTGTGTGCAAGCTGGCGTGGAAACAAGTGGTATTTACGCTTAGTCTGTGTGTTGTTTGCGAAGGGAAAGCTTGAGGGCCGTAAGGTGGACGGTTTATGCCTGCCCTTTATGTGTTACTGGTGATTGCCAACGCTAAAGCCAGCCATTCCTGCAACACGTGGGGCTGAATCGATAACGAGGCTGGGTGACAAAGAGTTGACACAGAGGACAGCATCGATTCGTCCGCCCCGTGACGTCACTGCGCCCGCCATTTTGGGCTTCGGTTTACCGCATTCTCCGAATGTCCCGAGCGTAAAGGCTGACATTGTTGTTGAGAACGTTCGCGCGTGCGCGCTTATTGCGCACACACCAGCGCGTGTGTTTGACCTTGTGATGAAGTTGTTGCGTTGGTGTCGTGGAGTGTGCGTGTGCATGTGCGTGTGCGTGTCAGTGAATGTTGCATGTCGTGACTGCATTGCATGACTTTGATGTGGGGTCGTGTGTCAGCTCTCATGCTGCGTCTTGTGCTTGTCCGCATGGCCGCGCACGCGCGCAGGTGTACAGAGCATAAGAGCACATGCAAATGTGAAGAACACATGCAAATGTATTAAAATGTAACTTGCAAACATAGGTGAATTGTACTATACTCCGCTATCGCGGAGAGTTCTAATAATATGGTGGAAGTAGGTGTTTCTTAACGTTGTGGCCTTATATAGCCTACAAGGCTGATAGGCCCTTATTCTCCATCCATCCATCCATCCATCCATCCATCCATCCATCCATCCATCCATCCATCCATCCATCCATCCATCCATCATGACAAAATCTATTGCAAAATGGCGCGAGTGGACGAGTTTGTAATCAGGAGATCATGTGGCATAGTGAATGCA
>JAWQFJ010021488.1:0-2500 GCA_034096865.1 Theodoxus fluviatilis
CAGCACGCAACACCAACCCCACGCGCACACGCGCGCACTGACTCATTTCACTCACGTGAAAAATCGGACACGTTAAAACTTAAACTGTCAAGAAAGTGACGTCACCCACAGGTTCAAGTTGTGTTGACGTAGTGCGAATGACGTCAACCTCACTCAACTTTCTGCGCGGTGAATGCGTAGATGTCACAGCGTCCGCTTGCTTGAAAACACTCATCACCCCACCTACTCATAATACCTGTTTCCTGGCTCCATTTTCTCCTGGATTTTGATTGACAGGTGTCGAGCTGTAAGAGATTTGAACTTCTCGCTTTGAGCTTCACCGATTTCGTGCTTTTAACACCATGACGATCAAAGATGGAGTCTTTCAGAGGGTCTCACTAAATGAGTCTAGACACTTGCAAATGATTTCCAGGTCAACGAGTCTATTGAAAAAAGGGAGAAGATGTTGATTCCCTTCCAGAACAGTCCATTAAATCCTGTGAGCAATAAGCAATATCCATTCAGAAGCAATAGGGGATGGGGATATGTGTGTGTGTGTGTGTGTGTGTGTGTGTGTGTGTGTGTGAGTGTGAGTGTGTGTGTGTGTGTGTGTGTGTGTGTGTGTGAGAGAGAGAGAGAGAGAGAGAGAGAGATCTGCCTTTTTCCGCTTCTCCACTCTGCAGTGAGTCAACACTGAACATTTGGTTACCCCCTCCTTCTCTTCCCGTCTGGTCCGCTGTGGGTTAGGGGGTAGAACGGACCCACACACATTGCCTACCTACACGATTCATAAAAGATGAATAAACTAAATAGAAATTGAGACTTGACTCGCTCCGACTCTTAAACCTCCAGTGATTTTCGTGGTAAATGGCCTTACATAGCCTGTAGAGGCGGATAAGCTCTAAAGAAACTTCATCAATAAATGCAATTTCTCCCTCTCTTTTCCTTCGTTTCTCCCTCAAAGCCCCGCCCTCCAACCCCCTCCCCACATCCACCCCCCTCACTTCATTCTAATTCTTCTGCCCGCCGACCAACGAAGCGAACAGCTCGTGCAACAATTGTCATAAAAAGCTTGGAGGCACTTTAGTTATCACATCATCAGCGGATCACGAAATTGAATCCCGCAGAGTTATGACGCACCTTGAGAAAAAGAAAAGAGAATATAAAAAGGTTGGCTCCCCGTCATCTCATCTTGCAATGGTGGAGCGTACACACACAAGGGATCCCAAATCTTTACCGAGGCAGGCTGTGGCTGAAGAGCGGTGGGACTTTGCAGGGTTTCTTTGTGGGGGGAGTGGGGGGGGGGGGGGGGGATCGGGGGAAGAGGCGTAGAGACCCAAAGCCAGACGAGCTCTGTTCCCACCAAGATTTCGAAGTGACAGGGAAGTGCGGTGCATTTGTGACACTGAGGTCAGTCACCTGAAAAATCTGTCATTGAAACGAGGGCAGGGTGTACACATGCAAACTCGATGCGCTGCCTTCCCAGAAGGGCGTACGTTGGGCCAGTTCCCGTGCCAGGTCATGGGAGGGCGAACAGGTTCATTGGAACGGTGGACTACAAACAGAAGCGAGGGTTTCCCAGGACTACAGAAATGCAAACCAAAGCAAACCAAAGCAATCCAAAAGCTATTTCCGTCTGGATTTTTTTACAGCTATAAAGTGATCGTTGTAATCTACGCAACGTCCAGTCAGATCTTGTAATAAACCTGTTTCAAACAACATTCACTGTCTGCTAATTGACCCGATATTGATGCCCACTCATGTATGAATACAGCGATCACTTTGAAATGATACCGTATACGCCCTTCGGATTGCGTTTCCATACACTGGGAAACCCGCCTTAACTTGAGCTCTAGTAGAAAAAAATGTCTGATTGCCAGCCCACTCAAATACGTCTGTCCCTCTGTGGGTTGAGGGTAAGAATAGACCCTTTTGAGCTGGGGGTAAGAATAGACCCCCTGTGAGCTGGGGGTAAGAATAGACCCCCTGTGAGCTGGGGGTAAGAATAGACCCCCTGTGAGCTGGGGGTAAGAATAGACCCCCTGTGAGCTGGGGGTAAGAATGGACCCACCGCCTCTCTCCATGCGATTGATAAAAGGCGAATAACTAGGAAACCAGTCAGTTCAAGTCAGTTCAAGTCAGTCAGTCAGTCAGTCAGTCACACAGAACACAGACACACCGACAGACACACAGACAGACAGACAGTCAGACAGACAGACAGTCAGACAGACAGACAGACAGACAGACAGTCAGACAGACAGACAGACAGACAGACACACAGACACACAGACACACAGACAGAGAGACACAGACAGACACACAGACAGACAGACAGACAGACAGACACACAGACAGACACGCAGACACACAGGCACACAGACAGACACACAGACAGACAGACACACAGACACACAGACAGAGAGACAGACAGACACACAGACAGACAGACAGACAGACAGACAGACAGACAGACAGACAGACACACAGACACACATACACACAGACACACAGACAAAGAGAC
>JAWQFJ010021489.1:0-2500 GCA_034096865.1 Theodoxus fluviatilis
GTCTGTGTGTCTGTCTGTCCCGTCTCCACGGCTTATATCTCAAAAACTACTGGACGGATTTCCTTGAGATTTTGCACACTAACTGGAAGTTAGGTCCGATTGAATGTATCAAATTTTCAGAATCGAGGCTTGAAGAGAAAGTGGTTTTCTAAGGTCGTATTCTCGAAATTACCGGTCGAAAAATTATTGAAATGACATTTGACGGCAAAGCCAAATTTGACGTCATTAATAGCATGACGTCATTTGCATGTACGATCTGAAATTCAGTCCCACTTAGAAGCTTTCTGTCTCAACATTTCAATTGACGTAACAGCAGAAATTATGGGTATCTTTTTAGATTGACGTCATTTAGAGTTTCGGGGAACCCATGCGAGAATGAATAATTTCCAGAACGTTGGTGAAGGAGACAGAAGGATTTTTTACGATGCGGGTCGTTTCGTTTCGAAAATGTAACCCTTGAACAGCATTAATTTATCAAATCTGGGTACTACTATTGACCGCAATACCCCGCAATACCCACAAATATACCGCAATACCACCAAATATGCAACTCGTACTTGCGTCAAATCGCCGTAGTTTGATGTTTACTTAGCCCGCTGAACGCTGCCAAGACTGATCTAATGCGATCGCCGTAGTTTGACTGTTTCCGAGAGTTACGTCCCTTCGTGATGCGGTCGCTTCTGTGTATCGGTCCGAAAGTTTAGTTGAATTTGTATGGTTTTTGGCGACCCATGTGTCTCAAAATTGAGTAGAAGTATTTTGAGCGTATTAGGATATCGAAACATCGCATCAGTTTCAATGTTGTTTTCTGGCCAAACATAGTATACTATGATCATTGAATGACCACCTATCAGATCTAAACTCGTTGTCTTCATTTGCCTGTCGGATAAGTCTTGGCAGTTTAAACACTAGAGCAGTCATCAGTTTATTGTCAATTTGAGAGACTCACTGGCTCATAAAATAGGTAGCTAGAGCATAATCGCTCCAAGCATTGATTTCGCCTGCCAGCCAACCAAAACAAGGGACGCAACTCTAAATCTCGTCTTGCTTAAAATCGCGGAGTGACGCTTCTTTATGTCTATGTAACGTATGTTCTTTGGACGAAGCAAACATCAAACTACGGCGATTTGACGCAAGTACGAGTTGCATATTTGGTGGTATTGCGGTATATTTGTGGGTATTGCGGGGTATTGCGGGGTATTGCGGTCAATAGTAGTACCGTCAAAGATGTATGTTGAATGCATCAATAGTTCTCTCGAGAGGTTGCGGGTTCGAACCCGATCTTTTTTTGTTGTTGTGCCAAAACCTGGAGGTTCAGCGCCAGCGGTTTTTATCTACACAAGAAGCGTCTATTGCCTTGGCTTGGCACGAGAACGAGGCGCGGAGCAAAGGGACGTAACTCTAAATTCTGACTCCGCTTCGCGTAATGAAAATCGATTGAGTTCGCGGTGTCAGCAAAGATTATAGGTACCTATAATCTTTGGTGTCAGTTCCAGAATGTCTGGCCGACGAAATCTGAACTTACGAAATACTTCTTGGTCATCGTAGGTGTCGAAGGGATTAGTTCGGTCCCGGAAAATCCTGTTTCTTCGTAGAAGACGCCGCTGCCGTGCTCGGAAAAACAAAACGGCCGCCATATATTTACACGCGTTTAGGCCCTCGGAGGTGCGATAACTTTATACGCGAAAATCCGCATAGGATAGGCTAACCAGATTGACGTGCATACCGATTGTTCCCGCCTATCCGCCCGTATAGGGGATAAACGCGACCGACGTGCATACGGGCCCTGGACGCCTAAGCAAGCCGAAGAATTCTATTCTATTCTATTCTATTCACCCTCCTTCAAAAATCTCCTCGCAAATGACGTCACGTTATACGACGTCAAATGATGACGTCACAGATTTTGCAAAATGGAGTCTGTTGAATCGTTTTCAATGAAACACCAAAATGTAAAAAAGTCACTTTCTTTTCAAACCTCGATTCTGAAAATTTGATAATATTGAATGGGACCTAACTTCCAGTCAGTGTGCAAAATCTCAAGGAAATCCGTCCAGTAGTTTTTGAGATATAGGCCGTGGAGACGGGACAGACAGACAGACACACACACACACACAGACAGACTAATAAAAACCGCTGGCGCTGAACCTCCAGGTTTTGGCACACACAAAAAATTGGGTTCAAACCCGCAATCTCTTGAGAAAAGAGGGGGGGGAAAAACACACACAAAAACACAAAAAACAGGTCGGGTTCGAAAAAAGTTTCAGCGCGGATTCGAATCCGTTCACGCATGACCTAACGTTACAATTGTCCAGCGCTTTACCATCTGAGCCATTCATTTGGCAACTGACGTTACTACGTGTTTGTAAAGGAATTATAACGTTCTTTTCTGTAAACTCCCTCGCTTCATATTTTGCACTGTAAATTGTATAAAAATGGATGATAGTTCATGAAATTTGAGTGGTCTTGTACATTTTAGGATACTTAAGGTCTATTTCTGCCA
>JAWQFJ010021489.1:7500-12831 GCA_034096865.1 Theodoxus fluviatilis
CCCGTACATCAGGATATTGCAAGAGAAGAGTGCAACATAATCTACAAATAGAAAACGCCATTCTCTACTGGTCGCAAGCGAGAATACACACATAAACACTGCAAGTTAAACGCTTTATTTTGATGTGATCGTCCTTTTCGGTTCGTGGCAATGACATTTCATTGCCCGACGAGTTACAAATACAACTGATATGATAGGTGAGGCACCCTTTCGTGTTATGCACTCTCTCTCTCTCTCTCTCTCTCTCACTCTCTCTCTATCTATCTCTCTCTCTCTCTCTCACTCTCTCTCTATCTCTCTCTCTCTCTCTCTCTCTCTCTCTCTTTCTCTCACTCCTGACTGTGCAGCCAACGGGTACGGTCGCGTTTCACTCGAGCTCCGCTACCCTACACCGTTGGATGGAACACAGTGGTACTCGGAAGCTGGATCGACTGTGAAGATACGCCCAAGGAGTAACAACATCCTGTGAGTGTAAATGAATCCTTTCTCGATTTGTATTTTGAGACAGTTTGGTGATGTTCGCGGTCTCATGTTGCAAACGCAATCGAACGAATCGTGTTATACAGCGCTTGATTTTGTATGGCGCGGTGCTGGCTCCACTGCCACAATGTACCTCGGATCAGCATTGAAGAAGTGCAGCCGAGTATGACTGAACCTGACAGAAATCATTAGGCACTGAACTTGTTGACTATGGAATGTTGAGTCCTCCCTGGCAGCATTTTCGGAGAGTTTCTATGCCAAAAACATTTTTTCTTGTCGATATCACCATGATTGGTTGTGGTTTGTACTGACGGAAGGATTGGTGCACGAGAAAGATAAATCGATTTGCTTGGAGGATTCTTTGAAATCGGCAGTTTCTGGGTGTGGTATTTGTTTTCATTTGCTTGCTTTCGAGAAATTATCATTCAGGCAAACACTTTTCCTAGTGGTTTATTCACAGAGAATTCATCATGGGCGTTACGCTCCAGACTTACAGGCAGCGAATAGGAGTACGCTTTGCGCGTGCCATTCGCCTGAGAGCGAAACGTGAGCGGTTTTCGCGTTCGGCCCGCAAAAGCTTGTGCCCTTGAGGATCTTGAACAGGAAGACCATGCCTGGAACAAGTCTAAGCCGGAATCACGCTCAAAATGAGTGGCGTGTTAGACCTAGGGCAGGTGCAGGCCTGCTCTTGATTACATTGTGGGTGTCACTGGCACTGATGCGTACATTCAGGCCTGCTCTTGATTACATTGTGGGTGTCACTGGCACTGTTGCGTACATTCAGGCCTGCTCTTGATTACATTGTGGGTCTCACTGGCACTGATCGTACATTCAGGCCTGCTCTTGATTACATTGTGGGTGTCACTGGCACTGTTGCGTACATTCAGGCCTGCTCTTGATTACATTGTGGGTGTCACTGGCACTGATGCGTACATTCAGGCCTGCTCTTGATTACATTGTGGGTGTCACTGGCACTGATGCGTACATTCAGGCCTGCTCTTGATTACATTGTGGGTGTCACTGGCACTGATGCGTACATTCAGGCCTGCTCTTGATTACATTGTGGGTGTCACTGGCACTGATGCGTACATCCAGGCCTGCTCTTGTTTACATTGTGGGTGTCACTGGCACTGATGCGTACATTCAGGCCTGCCACACCAGCACCTTCACTCCACGACCTCTCAGGGTTGATCTTGTTGGGGGCAATGTGGAGCGCAACCCCGGGCCTCAAGGCCACTACATGGCTGATGCTTTTATGCATTATACAAGAAACGGAACTTGGGAAAAGCAGGATTGGATTCCTCCATCACAACAGTCTGCACCTGCATATGCAAACGTTGAATCAACATTCACGAATGCTGAGTCTGCGGTTTCACAGGAAAGCATCGCCGTTGAGGCAGAGTTACGCAGGCTGAGTGGACAACAAAATGCAACGTACTTTATATTGAGAGAAACCCAGGAACGCTGCAGACAGCACTGCTTCCAGCTTTCTCAGTGGAACTCAGCTCTTCATGTGCAAGTGGACACCCTGAAGTTCCACATGGACAGCATATACACAGACTTGCAGAACAGAGCAATAAGTATAGAAGCACAATTAAGTGGAAGACGTAAAACTGTTTGTAAAACGAAATAGCATTCGGCTGTTTGGTCTACCAGAAACCCCACGAGAGACATACTGGGACTACCTCCAGTCAACACTGACATCTTTCCGCGATGTCCTCCGTGACCTTCCATGGAATGAGAGGGACATCGTGAGCATACAGCGAATGGGAGCTCCAAACCAGAATGAGCCACGCGTCAATCCTCGCCCAGTACTCGTTGAATGTAGTACTTGGTCAAAGAAGCTGAATGTGCTCAGATGGGGCCGCGAAGCACTCAGAAAGAAAGGAATGCGAGTCTCGGGGGGGGGGGGAGGGGAGGGGAGAGAGAGGGGAGAGAGAGAGAAAAAAAAGTTGAGAATAAAGACAAAAATTCATCCGAGTTGAAAATGTTACAGAGGCACCTATGGCAAACTGAATAGAAGAAAAAAAGAGAGAAAAAACATCTTCACCAGAAAGATTTCCAGTTTGAATGTTGCTGTGACGTAAAAATCACTACCATACAAAATTGCTGTTTTCCAGCCTCACCCACCACCAAAAGCAGAAAGACAAAACATATTTACAGGAACCTGCCAACCCTTCAAACTTGTTTCGATGTACCATGACACGGTTGTGGAGGTAGCCTCCGTCCCGCCTCTTTAGTTCTCCTGACCCGTACAATGATACTGCACACATGTTCAAAGCTCAACACATTTTAAAAGTGAGACACACATATATTTGACTAGTGTGATTACTGTGGTGGTGCAATCATTTTTCGAGCAACTGGATATTGCTTTCGGGCAAATGAATTTCCAATATACTTTCCCAAAGGGGCAAGCAGTTTTGAGAAGCTGTGTCGGACCTTTCTTTGCCTACGTCACAAGTTTGAAAACGAAGAGAAAACAAGCGTCCACGCCGTGTCGTGGTTGTTTTCTGCTGTCACTGCCTTGCAGTCAACACACGAAGAGTGTTATGCTTTCCTCAATCACAGACTTATTCACTGCCATTCATTAACTCGCTACACGCTTGCTCGCTAAAGCACCCACTCAACTCACGCTCTCACTCACGTACACACTCACATACTCACTTGGACAAACGGTTACAGCCCCAGGTACGCGGTGTGGACGGCTGACCACAGATGTACTCACCTTGCACTCTCCCACACCGGCTGATATACGTGCGCGGCTGCAATATGGTGGCCGTTGATACGCGTCCTGGATACGCGTCCTGGATACGCGTCCTGTAGGTAGGTGGTGTTGAGCTTGCTTGGCGGAGCACCACCGAGCGATTGAAAACCCCCCGCGAAGGGGCGTGTAGATTCTAAATGGCTTCTTTGGAAGAATGGAAGGAAATCACAAAGAAATCATATGCGCAGTGGCACACATTTCCACATGTGGTTACCACCCAAGCTGTGCGATAGTTACAAGACGTTAGGCCGATTTTTAAAAAAATGTTTTTTTGGGGGGATGGGTTGGTTTGTGGGGGGAGAATTACTGATCAGAAATTATTACCTGACAAGATGTGAGCAATAATTTTGCATTAAAATTTTTAAAAATTTGAAGGGAGATAATTGTTATGGCTTATATAGGACCTTAGTTTGCAATGAAACCTCTCTTGATGTAAACGTCGAGAAATTCTTGCTTACGCTGGCAGTCAGCACTGTCGTTTTGACATGATTTTCGCTTCGAGCAGTGCCGATTCTTGATGCGCAGCTACATCATAATACGAGGGCGATTCAAATTAAAATCTTAACTGTGCGATAAACATTCACGACAACGCTCATTTGTTCTATAAGTTGGCAACAGTGTTACTTTTTATTTTGAATAGTGACCGACAGGTGGCAGCACGATGTAGAAACATCATACCACGGTGCAGCAGTAGTGGTAAGACGGCTGCCCTTCTTGCAACATGCACCAATGAGGAAAATCGTTCTGTCATTCGTTTATTGAATAGTGAAGGGGAGAAACCCATCGATATTCACCGACGATTGGAGGTTCAGTATGGTGATTCATGTCTCTCACTACATCATCTCCTGTTAAAATTCTTCGCAGGAAGCCATCACCTCCTGTTTCAAAGCACTGCAAAAAAAAAACACTGTTGCCAACTTACAGAACAACCTAGTGTTGTTAGGAATTTTTATCGCACTTTCAATGTTTTCATTTGATTCAACCTCGTATAATCGCTTTTCTTGTTTCACTGTTTAATTTCATATACGAAAAACAATCTTTCCATTATAACTGGTGTAAATCTATCATAATTGCTATACACAAAAGTGGATACATGTTAAATCCTAAACACTATGCAGGGATATAATTGATGTGTAATATAAGCAAAATGTTTATGTCTGTGTTGTCAAACTGTCTTCGTGAATGGGCAGAAGTTTTGTTCCGTAATCAATTTAGATACAGTTCGTATCGGCTCAAACCCCATGAGGTGTTTTAATAAACCTGGTATTATTCAATAGTTCGTATCAACTGAGTCAGACGTAGTTGTGCGGATGCTTAGTTTATGTTAGCAATTCAACCAGTGTAAAGCTACTGCGTGAATAGTCGCACCTAGCGCATTTAGTCGTGGGTGAAACAGGCAGAGTTCTGTGCAGGCAATGCAACCGTCCCCTAGGGTTGGCGTGCTGGACACGCTGCACACAGCCTCACGAAGGCTGACACTCGCCCCAGACTCCATTCAGGGGCAAGTCATGTGTCCCCATTGACCTGAATCCTCTCCATGCAGGAGAGCAGTTACGCTGCAAAAGTTATGTTGCAAAAGTTATGTTGCAAATGTTATGTTGCAAAAGTTACGCTGCAAAAGTTATGTTGCAAAAGTTACGCTGCAAAAGTTATGTTGCAAAAGTTATGTTGCAAAAGTGACGCTGCAAAAGTTACGCTGCAAAAGTTACGCTGCAAAAGTTACGCTGCAAAAGTTATGTTGCAAAAGTTATGTTGCAAAAGTTATGTTGCAAAAGTTATGTTGCAAAAGTTATGTTGCAAAAGTTACGCTGCAAAAGTTATGTTGCAAAAGTTATGTTGCAAAAGTTACGCTGCAAAAGTTATGTTGCAAAAGTTATCTTGCAAATGTTATGTTGCAAATGCTATGTGGCAAATGTTACGTGGCAAATGCTACGTGGCAAAAGTTACGTGGCAAACGTTACGTGGCAAACGTTACGTGGCAAATAAAAACCGCTGGCGCTGAACCTCCAGGTTTTGGCATATTTTTAAAAAAATGAAAAAGATCGGGTTCGAACCCGCAACCTCTCGAGAAAAGATGGGGAAAAAAA
>JAWQFJ010021490.1:0-17923 GCA_034096865.1 Theodoxus fluviatilis
TACTACTACTACTACTACTACTACTACTACTACTACCGCTTCTGTTGCTGCTGCCACTACCACCACCACCACCACCACTACTACTACTATTCTTACAACAACAACAACAACTACTACTACTACTACTACTACTACTACTACTACTACTACTACTGCTACAACTACTACTACTACTACTACTACTACTTCTACTAGTTTTGTTGTTGTTAATACGTTTTTTCAACAACGAAAACCGGAAGAACAGTAAAAGCAGTGACGGCAACCACGACAAAGATCAGTTAAAAGATAAAGACAGCGTAGGCAGCCAAAATAGTCAATATTATTTCAAATGTAATTTAAATATTTACAGCGTAAACAAAACACAAAACGTGATGGCAATGACTACAACGAAAAATAGTTTTTTTAACATGGTTATCGCAAGTATGGCAAAGACTACAACAAAAATCGATTAAAAGTAAATACAGTGATGGCAACATCTAAAATGATTTTTTTTAATGATAAAAGACAATGATGGTAAATATTACAACAAAAGCCAATTAAAAGTAAATACAGTGACGGCAACCGCTACAATGATTTTTTTTATATAATGATGTCGACAGTGATCGCAATGACTACAACGAAATTGAATAAAAAGTGAATAGGGTGACGGCAACAACTACAGTGAAATTCCATCAAGGAGTAAATACAAAGATGGCAATGACTACAACAAAATCCAATTAAAAGTAAATACAGTGATGACAACAAGTACAATTACCTTTATTAAAATGATAAACACAATGATGGTAAGTACTACAACGACAATCAATTAAAAGTAAATACAGTGATGGCAACAACTAAAATGACATTGTTTGAAATGATAAACACAATGATGGTAAATACTACAACGACAATCAATTAAAAGTACATACAGTGATGGCAACAACTACAATGACATTGTTTAAAATGATAAACACAATGATGGAAAATACTACAACGACAATCAATTAAAAGTACATACAGTGATGGCAACAACTACAATGACATTGTCTGAAATGATAAACACAATGATGGTAAATACTACAGCGACCATCAATTAAAAGTAAATACAGTGATGGCAACAACTACAATGACATTGTTTAAAATGATAAACACAATGATGGTAAATACTACAGCGACAATCAATGAAAAGTAAATACAGTGATGGCAACAACTACAATGCAAAGCTTTAAAAAATCATGTTGATCGTGATTGCAACGACTACAAAGACATTTAATTAAAATTAAATACAGTGATGGCAACAACTACAATGACAATCTATTTTTTAGATGATATCGACAGTGATAGAAACGACTACAACGAAAATATTTTTAAGGATAAAGGCAGTGTTGGCAATGGCTACAAATAGTATCCATCAAGAAGTGAAGTAGCAAATGAGTGATGGCAACAACTACAACAAAAGTAATTAAATTGTGAAGGCAGTGACAGCAACAGCTACAACACAAATTGATTAAAAGGTTAATCCATGATGGCAACAACTATCACAAAAATCGAATTTTTATAATGAGAAAGATTGGTGGCAACAAATACAACGAAAATTAAAGATTGAAAGATTGAAAATAGTACTACAACATCTACAATGAAAATCCACCAAAGAGTAAAGACAGTGTTGGATATGGCTACAACCAAAACTTCTTTACACTGATAATGACCGTGATGGCAACAGCTACAGCAACAATCCATCAAGAAGTAAAGGCAGAAAATGAGTTATGGCAACAACTACATCAAAAGTATTTAAAGTGTGAGAGAAGTGATGGCAACAGCTACAGCGACAATCCATCAAGAAGTAAAGGCAGAAAATGAGTTATGGCAACAGCTACATCAAAAGTATTTCAAGTGTGAGAGCAGTGATGGCAACAGCTACAGCCACAATCCATCAAGAAGTAAAGGCAGAAAATGAGTTATGGCAACAGCTACATCAAAAGTATTTCAAGTGTGAGAGCAGTGATGGCAACAGCTACAGCGACAATCCATCAAGAAGTAAAGGCAGAACATGAGTTATGGCAACAACTACATCAAAAGTGGTAGCATCAGCTACAACAAAAATCTACTAGACAGTGAAGACTGTTATAGCAACATCTACAACGGAAAATAAAGTCATCAGCTACAACAACAATTATTTGAAAAACAAAGACAGTTATGGCAAACACTAGAATGAGCATTTTGTTGTTGTTGGTAAATCAATAACTACAACAAACATTTTAACAGTTGTTACAGCAACTACAAAACAAACACAAAAAACAATGATGATGACAACACTGACGACAAAAGTGCAAGCAGCAACATTTGAAATAAAAACAGCAACAGCAGCGGTAAACCTGTTTGATGAAAATGTTGCAGATGCAAAAGATATGTACTGGCATCTATCCGGTAGATTAATCAAACTAACAGCAAACTAGTTTGGAATTTCCAGTCAGATAGGCAGTCACGCATACCGGATTTTTTTTTCACCACTTGAAAATTTTTTTTATTATGCTGTCTACACTATCTACATGCCATGTTGAAAGTGTCTTCTTACTGCATTCCTCCATTGTGTTTCCCTTTTCACCGTGGGAAACTGCGTCACTTTGAGGTCATGTGAACACTGATGATGATGATGACAATGATGATGATGATGATAGTGACGATGACAATCATGATGACGATGATGATGACGATGATGATGATGATGATGACGATGATGATGATGATGATGATGATGATGATGGTGATGATAATGATGATAATGATGATGATGATGATGATGATGATGATGATGATGATGATGATGATGATGATGATGATGATGATGCCGACGACGACGACGACGATGATGATGATGATGACGATGATGACGACGACGACGACGATGGTGATGACGATGATGATGATGATGACGATGATGACGATGATGACGATGATGATGATGATGATGATGATGATGATGATGATGATGATGATGATGATGATGATGATGATGATGATGATGATGATGATGATGATGACGATGACGATGACGATGATGATGACGATGACGATGACGATGATGATGATGATGATGATGATGATGATGATGATGATGATGATGATGATGATGATGATGATGACAGTCAAATTGCAAGATCACATGACGGTCTGTACGCACTGTGGCTTTCACTGCGAGCTGCCACTAGACTGCGCCATGTAACCGGAAAGCATCGGTATTTCCAACAGGCCGTCGTTTGCTGAACTTTACCGTACCTTTCGCATTTCAAGATCATTAACGTGGCTACACACTGCCAGTCATGGAAACAGATAATGCTCGAAAACGAAAACCCAGCCAATATGTGAAGATAATACAGTCAGAATGCTTCCACTGGAGGCAGGCCAGTTCTGAAAGGGAACGTTTCGGTAACGTCCACGGAATTATCTTTGATTTATGAGCGTAATTGAGCACATTAATTCTGGAACTTTTCTGCTTCCTGTTACGAGGGTGCATAGTGTTGACGCCCTGTCATGATCCATAACTACACATGTTTATAAAGGATCAATGAAATAAGCACGATTTGTCCCCTCCAATCTTCAGTCCTTTTTGCGTGTAAACTGTGTGTAAAGCTGTTCTCCTTACACATAACATGACACGCCAATAATAAAAAAACACACATAATTTTATTGAGGTGCACACCTTTCTCCATCGGGTTTCTTCGAGATTTTAGTTTCATGTCTAATTTCTTTCAAATGCAACCATTCTTATTCAGGGTAACCTTAAAGGATTACACAATCAATTAAGGCCCTCCTGAAAAAAAAGGTATGGGTATAATCCGGTTAGGGTTTTAGTGGATTTTGTTTTCTATAACTTTCCCCACAGAGGTTTAAAAAAGATTAACACAACGAGTGCCTTTAAGTGCTGTAAAAATCGGTAACACAGCATGTTCTACCACAGCATTCTTGATGACACAACAACACTTCTCAAAGAGTCCAGTGACGTCGCTACATAAGCACAAACATTTCATCAGTGCTTTCCACGTGCTTCAGAAAAGGACCAGACGGAACTGAAAATGCCCTTGGATATTCATAGGCACCGCCCCCTTGTTACAATGAATGGAAGCCTTCCAACCACAAACAGTCCAAACATTTTCTTTTCAAAGTGTAAAAACAGTTTTCCCGTGTGTTTTACTGGTATTGTAAAGGAATCATGATGATTCTTAATTAATCCGAATGCTTGAGGATTTGTCGAGTACAAATGAACGGCATAAACGTTTTCAACCAAAACTATTAAACGCTAAAGAAAGTATCTTTCAGAAGAAACATCTATGAAAAGCTTTGTCAGAAGGTGCGTATTAAATGAACAGGATGTTTTGTTTCATTCACTCAATCTTGTAAAAGATCGCTTCACTCAGCCAATATCAACGACAACAATCATCTGCTAACAGAGACCTCGTAGATAGAGAGAATACTGTCCTAGAACAGTTACAGGTCGACAGCGAACGTTGCACACACAACCTCTGCCAGACCGACGCCTCACGGACGCTGCAGAGCTGAGGCCAGGTTCTCCCAGAACATCTCCACGACCTCCTCGTCTTCCTCCACAGGAAACTCCACGTACGAGTGGCTCCTGTGAATGGCACACGTGAAGCTGTGCAAGGCTCCTGTGATTGGCACACGTGAAGCTGTTGCTCATGTGATTGGCACACGTGAAGCTGTGGCTCCTGAGATTGGCACACGTGAAGCTGTGGCTCCTGTGATTGGCACACGTGAAGCTGTTGCTCCTGTGATTGGCACACGTGAAGCTGTGGCTCCTGTGATTGGCACACGTGAAGCTGTGGCTCCTGTGATTGGCACACGTGAAGCTGTGGCTCCTGTGATTGGCACACGTGAAGCTGTGGCTCCTGTGATTGGCACACGTGAAGCTGTGGCTCATGTGATTGGCACACGTGAAGCTGTTGCTCATGTGATTGGCACACGTGAAGCTGTTGCTCATGTGATTGGCACACGTGAAGCTGTGGCTCCTGTGATTGGCACACGTGAAGCTGTGGCTCATGTGATTGGCACACGTGAAGCTGTACGTGGCTCCTGAGATTGGCACACGTGAAGCTGTACGTGGCTCCTGAGATTGGCACACGTGAAGCTGTGGCTCATGTGATTTTCACACGTGAAGCTGTGGCTTCTGTGCAGGCAGGTCGTGTTGTCAGAGATGGTATCTGATACAGTCTTTGAATCGCTTCCTAGGATCCCCCCTGTAGGTTGGGGGTCAGAATAGACTCACCGCGTCTCCCTGGGAAAGCATGGCTACCATGCTGTTGTCAACGACTTGCATGGCGGTGCCGTGGTGCTGAAGTGTCAGCCAGGGTGGCGCACTGTCCAAGAAGTACAGAGAGCGGCTGCAGCATGAAGGAACAGAAGGATTGTCGCAATATGAAAAGACACTTACTTACATCGCGTGGACTCACACACACACACACACACACACACACACACACACACACACACACACACACACACACACACACACACACGCACACACACACATTCACACAGACTCACACATTCACACACACATACACACACACACACACACATACACACACACACACACACACACACACACACACACACACACACACACACACACACACAAAGAAACACACACACACACACACACACACACACACACACACATATATAGACAGTCATGTGGGACCAGATCCTTCGACCATTCCGTTGCTGTCCAAAGTCTAAGAGAGACTTGCCATGTCCCTGTTGGTCATTGCAGCAGCCGTGCAAGGGAAAGTGTTGGTGGCGGTGCTGGTGCTGGTGCTCTGTCTGCGAGTGTCCTCAGCTGCTCTCTTCGGCAAGGTGGAACTGCAGGTTTTCGGCTCGGGTGGAAACAACGCTGTAAGTTACTGGCAATTCTCTCTGAGTGACAGGTCCAGCCAAAATGAGTCGCTCAGATACCCTTGGTGATTTTCTGAGTGTTGTGCCTTCGTAAACTACACTAAATGCACTTCAGAACGAAACCAACGTTATCGTGATATTTGCAGTGGTTGCCGAGTTATCCCACATTGAATTCGAATGCACTGAAAGTGAGTTCTTTCATAAAACGGCTTTCCAAGTTTGAGCCACGTTTTGTCCAGCAAGCCCCAACTTGTAATCAAGCTACACCAATGACATTTTGCCCAGTGCTAAATCTTTTATACATCCACCAACGCCTAATGATAATGAGCTACGCGTGTAGAGGAAAGCCGCTGCTTGCAACCATGCCTAGTACTTGACCGATCAATTCGCGAGAACGGCAGAAGAGATGTCATGATGTGTGGGGTGTCAGGCAAGCAGACGCAGTTTTTTTTCAATTACAGTGGCTATCTAAGGGACGTGAAAAATAATCATGCAGCGGTAGATTTGAAATCTGAAGCTCTCGGGGTATATGCAGGAATGGTTCAACTTTCTGAATAAAGTTAAATCTCAAGATCGCCGACGAATATTCGGCCGTATCTGGATTTGAACCAAATGTCCCGACGACCCAGTTTGGAGGACCTGTCAGCTCTCAAAGCGACGTGACAGAGAGGTCATGTAGGGTTCATGTGGGCTTCATGACCGCGTGGTCAGCGCGCTTGACCTGCAGTCACGTGGCAGCCTGTAGATGCGGTGGTCAAAGCTGGTGGATCCCGGAGTGGCGTCCGTGAGCGAGGTGCTTTACACACGCTGCTTCTCCACATACGAGGGTAAAACCTGGTACACCCACCTGGGAGGGCGTCACCCATGGTGCACTCATCCACAGCATGGTCGGAAAAGTTTGCAGAGACGGGCCACATTAATGGACTCGTCCGAGAAGAGGGGTGTGAGAAGTCAGCCAAGCGGGCGGGCCACAACATCTGACTGGTTGTGTTTTTACGAGTTTTTTTTTCTTAAATCGATGTTGAGTCATTGCAGTTGGTGACCACACAATCATATGTCATTGTTTGTTTGCATTTTAACTTTGTGGAATCAGATAGTTCTGACGAGAGTTCTTCACTGATCTCGGCTCTGGTTCAGTTGAACATGATGTCATGTCACGTGATGTTGCAGTGCCTGAAACGCTACCAGATGTGCCAGCCTTATTCAGGCCGAAAGTGCTGCTTCGGGCTGGAGTGCAGGAGGGGTGCGGGCAACGGGCTTCAAAGCTGCCACAAGATCACGTACGGATGAGTCTCTTACAGACGCCTCTGTTCCCCTCAACGCTTCCAAATGTGCTGCCAAGGGCGCCAGATAAATAAACAAGCAACGTCAGAACCGCACGGAGTGTTTACTTTATACAGTTTCACACTTTAGTCTGTGGAAGGTTTGAAGAAAAGGTCTTTAAATCATCAAACATTGTGAAACATTCCATGTGGTTAATATAAGATAATTTTGGTAAATATATCCTTTTCTGTGACAACGTTAGCAGGGGCTTACTGGAGCGAGAGAACAACAGTCTAGTTCAGCAGGTAGGGCAGAGGTTACCACTGCCTAAAGCCGTATTTTGTAGGATAGTCAGCACAGTAGTCGTTATCTGCACAGCAGCCGTTATCTGCACAGCAGCCGTTATCTGCACAGCAGCCGTTAACTGCACAGCAGCCGTTATCAGTACAGCAGCCGTTAACTGCACAGCAGCCGTTTTCTGCACAGCAGCAGTTATCAGTACAGCAGCCGTTAACTACACAGCAGCCATTATATGCACAGCAATTGTTATCTGCACAGCAGCCGTTATCTGCACGACATCCGTTATCAGTACAGCAGCCGTTAACTGCACAGCAGCCATTATATGCACAGCAACCGTTATCTGCACAGCAGCCGTTATCAGTACAGCTGTCGTTATCTGCACAGCAACCATTATCAGTACAGCAGCCGTTATCAGTACAGCAGCCGTTATCAGCACAGCTGTCGTTATCTGCACAGCAACCATTATCTGCACAGCTGCAGAAAAATAGGTTTTTAACGTTATTTTCCACAAATCTGATTATTAGAAATTGTACCTGTAGAGCATCACGTTTTGGGCAAGACTTAGTCTTAGAGTCGTACATACTTTTTCAATAGCTAAGCATGGTTTCAAACGGGTGAATAGCAAGCACGAAGCAGAGTCCTCAATGAATGCAGAAACACGCAGAAGGCCACATCAACAGGACTGCAGGGTGGTGCTTATCTGCGATCACAGAAAGTATGTTCCGATGGCACCAAAAACAAATAGCGAGGAAATTTATTTTCTTGGAATTAGTCATTTATTGTGTCACGCCCAACGTAGACTACTCCACCTGGCGCCGGTGTTTAGGCTCGTCAATCCACCAAGACAAACAACCATATAACAATTGACGACATTTATTTCCCCAAAACAGCACTCTATACACTTCACCTCCACATAGACAATTCCAAACCACACATATACACTTCCAAAGCACAAGTATGCAAATCTAAAACACGAATATACAATCCCTCAGCACACGTACGCAAACCCCAAAACACGAACGTGCAATTCCAAAGCACAAGTATGCAAACACGAATGTTCAATTCCAAAGCACAAGCATGCAACTCCAAAACACCAATGTGCAAATCCACAACCCATGTATGCAAATCTCAAAACACGAATGTGTGATTCCCAAGCAGCACTATGCAACTCCAAAACCCAATATACAATTCCACAGCACCAGTATGCAAATCCCCAACACGACTGTGCAATCCCAAAGCATACGCATGCAAATCCAAAACACGAAAATGCACTTCCAAAGCACAAGTATGCAAACACAAATGTGCAATTCCAAAGCACAATATCCAATCCAACAGGTTAAAACAATAGCAAATTATGAAACGCGAATTCACTCACCCCTTCCACACAATACAACCCGAAACCCCAACAGACTCCGAAAAACTTACTAACTCCAATTTCACCTCACGCACAAAGCTCCGCCCCCCCTAACAAATCTCGGCCACCTCCCAGACTCCAATAAATCTCCCCACACCTCACCAACCGAAGCAAACTCCTACCACCCAAGCTGCGACACATCCACAATTCTCAGCAGCTTCACAAACTATCACGAATCTCGTCACGCGCCAACAACCGACGCCACTCCTACCACCCTCGGCCAACGCCGGTATCCTCAACCCAATCCACACCGCCAACTGCTCCTCACCCACGGCCAATGCCGACACTCAAACACACTCCACCTCCCACTCTCTCGTCACCGTCAGCACTGACCTTCTTCCTCAGTCCAAGCCAAAACCTCCTATCCTTTCCTCTCCTCAAATTTCCGTCCATACCTGTTCACATCACCGTTCAAACGGCACCCCTGTCCAACCTTGCACGGGCTAACCACCCCGCACGAGATTTCACGTACATAACCCACACTCCTGCACGAAAACCTGCACCACACTTGAAAAGACCAGACCAAGCAAACCAGAAATACGAGAAGTAGCTGCAAGAGAATCAGGCAAGCGCCCAAACAACTAGACAGAGCCGTAAATAGGCTGGACAAGATCGCTAACACAGCACACCAGAAATGTACAAAGCTCTATCACGCTAAACAAAATGTTTGTCACGGACGTAACAGAGCGGAGGCCAGATTTTCCCAGAACATCTCCACGACCTCCTCGTCTTCCTCCACAGGAAATTCCACGTACGAGTCTCTGCGCATCAGCTCCAGCAGGTCACAGTTCAACAGGTGCGGGGGCACGTGCTGGTACAGCAGCAGCACCAGCACGCGCCTGCCCACGTGCAGCTCCTCCATGCGCGCCATCTGCAGCTCGTAGCGGCACCAGTAGCTCTGCAGCAGGCGGGGCGTCAGCAGCACCAGCGTGCGGCGACTGCAGCGCACGGCGTCCAGGATGTTGGTGGCGATCTCTTGGCCGGGCATGAAGTCGCGGTGGTGGATGCACAGGTGTAGTCCCCGCTCAAGCTCCAACTTGCGCCGCATGTCCTTCACCACGAAGCCGCGGTCATCGTCCGCGTAGGAAACGAAAGCGTCGAAGTGGAAGTTGCTGTTGTGACCTTCCTCAGCTGCCGCCATTGCCATCATCTCGGCCACCTGGGCTCGTCTGGAACAGAGAGACGTCACGATCAGGCAAAGCTATCCACGACGGGGGCTACACAAAGAACAACTCAGTGTTTATTGCAATGAATCAAGGCGAAAGCATTTTACATGCTTACCTCAGAGTCTTCGAAAAATGAAATACATAACAGAAAACGTCGAAGATTAGTGATGATGTATAGAGGATTAAGATATAACGGGCTCCCCTGCCCTGTCTTACGTCTCAGAACATCTTACGAGAGCATAAACCTGGGCAAACAGCAAAGGTACACAATGCAAATCGTAGCATCTCGAAGTCATGACGTGTATCACTGTATGCATGCAGTGATGGCAGGAACTTGTCCCAAGAGACAGCCAATCTTCACCCTCCAAAGCTTGTCCCAAGAGACAGCCAGTCTTCACCCTCCAGAACTTGTCCCAAGAGACAGCCAATCTTCACCCTCCAAAGCTTGTCCCAAGAGACAGCCAGTCTTCACCCTCCAGTCTGAAGCCCTCCCTGCCAGGCCCCGTCTTTAGCCCACTCACCTGCGGTAGAAGAGGTAACGAAGACGCCAGCGGTGGCGGTACAGCAGAGCTCCCACCAGAAGGCCAAGGCACACCAGCAGACAGCTAACGATGCTGGCCACCATCATGGCGTAGCTGGTGCATTCATGCTCCAGCATGTCCACCAGCCTGGTCACGTTTTCGTAGTTGCCGATGTAGACAAGGGTCCCATCAGTCAGGGTGCAGTACGTGTGTTCGTTGATGTACGGATCCCCATCTCGTATTGGATAGTTTTGTAGCCACACCCACGAGTCGAGAGTATTACAGTTGCACTCAAAATGATTCTTGAACCATCTAGTGAGTACGCAGAACGACTTGTTCTTTTTCTCATTGCAAAGAGCATCCAGCTGTTCCCTCAAGCGCAGTGGAATGGAAGTGAAGAAATTCAAGTGAATGTCAAATTCTTTTAGGTTGTGCATGTGGGAAATATCCACAGTCCAGTTCCACAGTACATTGAAACCTAACCCAAAGTACTGTAAGTTGTCTAGTCCATCCAGAAAATTAGGAGGCAGTTCAGCAATTTCATTGTAGCCTAACCGTAAATAAGTCAATGATGTCAGTTTGGTGAAGGGTGGAACATCAAACGCGTGCCACAATCCGAAGATGTTGCCTTGCAAATTCAGTACTGTCAGATTTCTGAAAAGGCTGAAGAAGTAGGGAGACAGAACAAGGCCATAATTGTACGACAAATCCAGCATGTCTAACCCCTCCAGTCCCCACACAGGACCTATAAAGACGGAGAAGTTGTTCCTTGCCAGATGCAGTTCTCTCAGACTCGGCGCCTCTATGGTGAGATTTCTCAGAGGAAAAGACAGCCTGTTGCCATTCAGTTCCAGTTTTTCCAGCTTGAGGGGAAGTCGTATGATGGAGGTGTTCATGTGGTAGAGCTGCATCAAGAGCCCTAGGGTCTCTTTCTTGGATTCGGGCGAGTTGCACTGTTCCTTTCCTGACGACAGAGAAGGCGCCTCTTTCCCTGTGCATCGCCAATCGGTGTAGCAAGTAGGATGGGGCAACTTCATTTCTTCAGCCCATCTACTCGGCATCGTAGCATGTACATCCATGACTTCAAGCAGTTTGTTTAAGAACTGGCTCTTCTGGGTTTCTCTCAGTGTGGAAGGTGGAAAACCGTGCTGCCAGGCATCGACAGCATCGAAATCGGAAAACTGGTCTCCTGCCGCCAGATGAACGACGTTCTTCAGCTTGTGAAGGGAGAACATGTACAGGCCTGGCCGGAACCGGTTTCTGCGCACTGACAGCGTCGTCAGGGACGCCGGAAGTCGCTCCAGCACGCCATCGCACACAGTCTCGATCTGGTTGTTGTCCAGCACCAGCTTCTTAAGGGGGAGTAACTGCAGAGCTTCTGCCAGATCCACTGTCACAGCCACGCCCAAAGTCAGGTCCGGCACGACCTGCCAATTCAAGCCAGCAACACACGGCATTCAGAACACCGTGTCCTCTGTCCACACAACTCTACTCTTGAAGTCGTCAGCCTCAGCAAGCTACTGAACATGTTGGTCGTAATGTGGGGATGTCTCGTGCCTTATTGTATAGAGAATTGGTAAAAATAGCTTTTTAGACTCCCGTTACTATTAGGGTACACATTTAGGTTATCAGATCAAAGTACAGTATCCTTGAATTGTAATGGTAATAACTGTACATTAGTGATGGACGTGATGTCGACAACTTCGTGACACTTAAACTGTATGAAAGTCTTTGGACATCTCGGGACGTAATGTTAATATTCTGTACACACACAAACGCTGCGCGCTGTGCAAAGTGAACTCTAACCCCTCGTGGACACCAAATCCGCCTGAGGCCAGGCAGACGGGGTGGGTGGAAAGGCTTGAGAATGAGGCAGCGCGCTCCACACTGGTGTGCTCGTCCTTGAGATGGCCAGAGGTGGGGGTGAAAATGAAATGCCTGAAAGGTGTCTGGTAGGGGTGGGGATGGGGAGGGGGGGAGGGTGAGTGGTGGGGTGGTGGGTTACCGCCACATCAATACCTAGCACATGACAGTAAAACTGAAGAACTCTACAGCTCTCAGAGGATTTTTTGTCTTGGCGAGAAATTCTCATTTCGGATTCTTAGTCAGGAACTACCTGTCAGACCCAAGGAGCTTACACGTCTAAAGCAATGGCAGCCACTCCTGTGGTTGGAAGAGAAATGCCATCCCAGAGACACACAGTTAAAAATGACAAGTTATACACGTGCGATATAGTTCTAAAAACCACAACATAAGTCATGGTAAAAGTAAAGGCTTTTTGTGTGTGGAATTCTGACTTCAAAATGTGATGCACTTAAAGGAGAGGTGTGCAAACAATCGCTTATTGCTTTATCCACACACCTTCCTCCATTGCAAGGAAATGACGTTTTCCTTACCTGGGATGCGTTCAAGATACTCAGGCTGGCGTTGGGTGGGAAGCCTCTCAGTGCCGTGGTCAGCATCTCCAGTCCAAGGTCGGGGTTGCCAGAAACGTCCAGGGTGACCAGACGGCCCAGTGGACCAAAGGCCTCCTGGCTGATGGTGGACAGGCCACACCTGCTGACATTCAGCAGGCGGAGGCCAGACAGCTGGCTGAAAGTGTGGCCAGACAGCCTGGTCAGGTTGTTGTCATTCAGCAGCAGGATGGTGGTCTGGACGGGCAGGGCCGGTAACTCTGTCAGACCCAGATGAGAGCAGTTGGCAGTGAGGTCCCCTGTGGTGATGTTGAGTGTGCAGTGGCATGGCGGGCAGTCTAGGGGGCTGTACAGCAGCAGCTCGGAGGTCACGTGCATCCAGGAGAAGGCCACGGACACCAGCAGCAGACCCGCCACAATGCGCATGACTGGAAAGCAAAGTGGAGAGTCGGGAGTGGAGAGACGAGCAAGGCTTGCTGCATGTTAGATACATGGGATTTGGTTTGCCCATAAGCATTTCTATTCATTTGTAAAAAGAAATCGGTAAGATTGGCATTGCGTTTTTCAGCTGCGTGTTCACACCAGACACTCCTGTTATTGGTCGTCTTTCTCTGGAGTGTGGACCCCGTGAATTCTCAATGAGCTTTCAGCGAAGGCGACGAGGAGACAATTCTCTCTTTGTTGGGGTGTCTGCTCCAGCCTGCTTTCCAGTCACTGGGTCGCTGTCACAAGGGCTGCACGCATGAGCGAACAGCTCCTGACGACGTACTTCACGATACCCCGACATAGAACTGTGTCTGCCATGGACACTCTCAAGCGGGTCGCCCCACAGCCTGGCGCAATCGCTCTGAGAGGTTTCAATCTTGGCTGCGACACCGGATCACCTTGTTTGGAACAGTGGAGGGCAGGCGGTTGTCGTTGTGTTGTGGGTCTGAGACCAATGGACACGGTGTAGATGCCACGAAAATGCAGGAGGAGAAAACATTATTAAAGTAAAATTTGAATGTGAGAAAACACAAATACCTTTCTATACTCCTGGTTAACGCTAAGCAATGTTGTCTCCTTGTAAAATGCTTCCAGGTGTGTACATATCGTGAATTTCTTTTCATGCATATCACAAACAGTAGATGTTGCTAGGTATCTCCCATCTGTGAGTGTAAATATTTTGGGACCAGCATGGAAAGTCAAGTACCTTTTATGAAACTGACTTCTCCCCTCTCATAACGCAGCAGATTTCATGAGCGCCCCTCCAGCTGAGAACAATTTGAATAACAATGGTTTCTTGAGAGCTTCAGATTGTCTTGAAGAGAAGAGCGTGCTAATGTTGTTTATTTGCTTGCAGCGGTTCCTCTCTTCTGCAGCACGTGAGCCGGTGACAATAGCTTCTGAGCAATCCTCTGTCTGGGCTTGTGTCAGGGAGGGAAAAACCACACACGGAAATATAGGCGCGATCGGAGCAGTACCATCATGCACACTCTTAATTTTCTACACACGTCTACGAGAATGCAAGCTGTACAAACTGACGTCAAAAGCATAGGTATCTTTCTCTAGATTCTTTTAATGAAAACGAAATCCAAATGGTTTAGACTTGAATTTCGATTTTACTCACGCAAACACGATGACTACGTAGCTAAAGCAGACATGCTTTCCCTTCCCTTCAGCATACCTTTTCCCACCTATGCTTGATTGTCGCCGCGATCAAAGGCAAGGACAGGCTCTGAGTGTTTACGTACGCTGCGGCATGGACACTCACGTCACCTCCAGGCCGCCTATGGTGAATGAGCAAAAGTAGGCATTACTACTTTCATGTGTGGAACTTATAGACACAAAATACAGGAGGGGCAATAAGAAATTGCATCCGTTTTCATCGACCAATGCTCATATGATTTCATGACAGACACGTGGGTATAAAGAGGACATAACAACTCCAAAGTTTTGCCGCTGTCAAATGACGCAAAGAGGATTCGGCCTGTCTACTCTAGGAATCGCCCATTTGCTTTTCTTCACTGAGCTTCAGGCAACACGGCAGTGTCGTACGAAGCCAGTACTGTTACTCAGTTGCCTCACCTGCTGTGTCGCTCACACGTGGCAGCACAAGGGGACAGCGGGGTCTTTGTGGCAAGGCGCAGGGACGACTGGCGGATCCTGTGTCAGGCCTTGCTTCTTCAGACCACTGCGTCTCCAAGAGGGCTGTGCTCAGTAGACTCGGGTGTTTCCAGACGAGAAAATTCCGTCGCAATGCCAGAGGTTCTGTGTCCTGTGAGAGCCTATGTAGTGCAGTTTGTGTGGTGTGTCTGTGGCCTTTCTCATCGAGGAGTGCAAGATTAGGTTACGTCTACCAATGGCGGAAGTTTTCATAAGCCTTCCATGCAGACATTAGAGAGCTGGCAACGACCTCAGAAGAAAGAAAAAACAGTCATAGAAAACGCGAGGCGGCAATAGCACACATGAAAAGAGTCGGACCTTGACGGCAAGCGCAAATATACTGTTCACCCCCCTGCAAGCCTGCTTCCGTTTGCGCCTCCATTGTGCCTTCAAAATCCGCGCGTGAGCCTTTGTCCAGCTTTTATTCAACGATCATGTCTTGATGATGAGTGTTTTCACTTGAGCGTCTCGTTATTGACAGAGAGATAGAAATATGGCCAAGAACTCATCGCGCTGTCTGTCTCGTTCTCTCATTTTCTGTGAATCTGTCTCTCTCTCTCTCTCTCTCTGTCTCTCTTTCTCTCTCTCTCTCTCTTTCTCTCTCTCTCTGTCTCTGTCTCTCTGGATCTCTGTCGCTCTTTCTTTTTTTCTCTCTCTTTCTGATCTCTCTCGCTTTCTGATCTCTCTCTCTCTCTCTCTCTCTCTCTCTCTCTCTCTCTCTCTTTGTGATCTTTTTCGCTTTCTTTCTCTCTTTCTGATCTGTCTCTCCCTCCCTCTTTCCTTCCCACGTTCCCTCCCTCCCTCCCTCCCTCCCTCTCTCCCTCCCTCCATCTGTCCCTCCCTCCCTCCCTCCTTCTTTCCCTCCCTCCCTCCCTCCCTCCCTCCCTCCCTCCCTCCCTCCTCCCTCCCTCCCTCCCTCCCTCCCTCCCTCCCTCCCTCCCTCCCTCCCTCCCTCCCTCCCTCCCTCCCTCCCTCCCTCTCCCCTCCCTCTCTTTCTCTGCTTATAAATCCGTGAGTGCAGAGTATGTGTATGTGTGTCCAGTACGTATACTGCCTCATCATTCCATGTGTGGCCAACATGTGGGAGTCTTTCGGGCCCGGATAGCTCTCATCAGCCACCTGCAGACCCGTCGTGCGTCAACCAGCGACACTGGATGAAGTCATGGTGTCGTTCGCCCTGGAACGACGAGCAAAATTAAGAAAAGTACCACGTTTCTTAGAGTGTATGTATATATACATGTGTGTGTATGTGTGTATGTGTGTGTGTGTGTGTGTGTGTGTGTGTGTGTGTGTGTGTGTGTGTGTGTGTGTGTGTGTGTGTACGCGAGTGAGTGCATAGGTCTAAAACAGTGTCCATTTTTGACAGGCTGCCATAAATGGGTTTGAGTGAAATTTGCCTGCACGTCCAAGTCTCTAGTTTTTGACTGAACGGAGCTAAAGTAGCTTTAAACAATTGTATTGCTTTGTGTGGTAAAAAGGGATTGGAGTTGAGAAGAAATATCAAGATACTTATAAGAAGAGGTGAAAGTCGTCATTGATGCCACTGTTCTTGACAGACACAAGGAAGAACGTCCTCATGCGGAATATCCGTTACATTTCATCCTCGTAAGGCAATGCATCAGATACGGCCCATACGTTTGGTTTGTCATTGCACTGGAAAACGGTGTCTTATCACCACAGCAAAAATAGGCAGGACAGTGTCACTCCCCTCGTCTGATGACCATAATGATAGCTAAGTCAGAATTGTTAGAGGAGTAGGCTGGGTCTGTTTAGAAGGCTAGAGAATACTTGAGGCTCTTGTGAGAGTTCAAGAGAGGTCAAAAGGTTCCTCCTTTGTCGTCACTGAAACATGTCTGTCTCCAGCGGCGCTCAGTCTCCTCAGGTCCTTTTCCATCTCGTCCTGCCCTCAACTCGCAGTCTACCTTTCTGCCCTGCAGTAAGTGACACTCCTACCTCCCTGCCACCACTTCTACTACTACTACTACTACTAGTACTACTACTACTACTACTACTACTACTACTACTACTACTACTAGTACTACTAAAACTACTACTACTACTGCTGCTACTGCTGCTGCTACTACTACTACTACTGCTGCTGCTACTGCTACTACTGCTGCTGCTGCTGCTACTGCTGCTGCTGCTGCTTCTGCTACTTCTGTTGCTGCTGCTGCTACTGCTGCTACTACTACTTCTGTTGCTGCTGCTGCCACTACTGCTACTACTACTACTACTTCTGTTGCTGCTGCCACCACTTCTACTACCACTACTACTACTACTACTACTACTACTACTACTACTACTACTACTACTACTACTACCCTACATCTGCTACTTACTACTACTACTACTGCTACTGCTGCTGCTACTGCTACTGCTGCTACTACTACTCTTACTACTACTACTACTACTACTACTAAACTACTACTACTACTACTACTACTACTACTACTACTACTACTGCTACTACTACTCCCACTGTTGCTGCTGCTTCTGCTGCCATTACTTCTTCTACTACTACTACCACTGCTACTACTACTATTACTGCTACTACTTCTGCTGCTGCTGTTCGTACTTCAACTACTGTTGCAGCTGGAGCTGCTACTACTACTACTATTACTACTACTGCTACTGCTGCTACTACCACTACTACGATTACTACTGCTGTTGCAACTACTACTACTGCTGCTGCTGCTGCTACTACTACTAATACTACTGCTGCTGCTGCTGCTGCTACTACTACTACTACTACTACTACTACTACTGGTACTGCTACTGCAACTGCTACTTCTACTACCTCTGCTGCTGCTC
>JAWQFJ010021491.1:0-28323 GCA_034096865.1 Theodoxus fluviatilis
GTTGAACAATGCAAGAAAATAACATTCAAACTTCTCTATCATTTCAAGATATACGATCCATTCGGTTTAGTATACATACTATTTATAATACATTATCATCACATATCTTTCTCTCATTTTCAAAGCATAGTATATGTACATCGACAAGTGTAGTGTTACTCTAATGTTTGATCCTCTTAAGAGGTAGGTATAGTCTCATCTGCCCTTTACATGCTGTGTAATGTATCTCTTTGAGATCGATGTAATTGCCCCAGTCGAGTAGAAAATGCTTTTCGTTTTCGATAGTATTGTTACAAAATGGACAATTCAAGTCTCTTATTTCTCGATAACCATAACGTTGGTTACTTTTTAAAGGGTTTATACCTAAACGGAAACGTATGAAAATATCTCTTTTAATAAGAAGAAACGTAAGGTATTTTTCTTGACCAAACATGCCTTTGAACAAGGAGTACAATGAAAATCTCTCCCTGCTTAGGTTTCTTCCCTCCCAAGATTGCTGGTAACAGTCCCGTAATCTTTGTTTCAATTGCATTAAAAAGAGTTTCTCATTTCCTACACCTCCATCCATCCACACATATGCAAAACCTAGTTTGCACAGTGTGTCCTTTACCATACAGTGCCAATTCTTTTTGTCAGGTATTTTGGAATTTATTAGCATTTCATTAACCTGTCTTGGGAGTCTGTGTAATGGCATGTTTGATAACCTTAGCCAGTATTTGACAGTTTTAATTGTGCCATTGATTACGAGCGGGTATCTACCTAATTCTCCATAGACGAAATGGTTAGGCGATCTTATATCTAGTCCTAAGAACTTTTTATAGGCAGATACGCGTACCCTTTCCACCGTTTCCTGGTTCTTTGTACCCCATAATTCGGCACCATACAACAAGCTAGGCATTACTTGTGCATCAAACAGCTTCATGAACATCGTAGGGTTAGTACTGCGGATCATCCACATTGCTGTCATAATTTGAATCGTTTTTTGTCTACTTTTTTATTACAATCTCTTCTAAAGAGGCATTTTCATACAGTTTTGTAGTAAAAGTACAACCTAAATATTTATAACTATTTACTACATCTAACTTAATGTTATTAAGGTTCCATCGTTCTCCTTCTGCCAAATGACCACCCTTTCTGAAAACCATTACCTTTGTCTTCTCAGCATTTACTTGGAGACCAAGGGTTTCCGATACTCTAGCCAGGGAGTTAAGTTGGTTTTGGAGCCCAATAGGTGTTATAGATAGAAGAGCAACATCGTCGGCAAACAGTAAAGCAAAATCTCTGCTCTGCCTGGTAGCATTTGAACCCCATGTTTCCGATGTGCTGTGACATAGTTTGCCACCGCATTATAATGTAGAAGAGAAAAACTGAAGTGCTCTCTTTGGCCCCTTGCTTTACGCCAAGCGGACATGAGAAGTATTCAGATATGTGGTGGTTCCAACGGACACATGATTGCACATTTGAATACATGGCTTTGGACATTTTAAGGAATTTGGTTGACAAACCAGCACCCTGCATTATCTTCCAAAGTTGACCACGATTCACAGAGTCAAAGGCTTTCTTGCAGTCAATAAATGCGACATACAATTTGCCTCTACCTTTTCCGTACACGTGTTTCAAGGCAATGGAATGCAGGGTAAAGGTCTATGGTTGAGTGGTCTGGCCGAAATCCAGCCTGTTCCGCACATACTTTATCCTCTATTTCTAACCATCTGCGTAATCGTCTCGCTAGTATTGACGTAAAGATTTTACTAACAATAGGTAAAAGGGATATATACCTCTATAATTGTCTGGATTCATTTTATTGCCCTTTTTATGGATTGGTACTATGACGGATCGCGACCAAGTTGGGGGAAAGTATAGTAGTTATCAAACAGGAAATTGAACAGTTTGGCCAGGAAAGGCGCGATCTTTTTGCACGCTGTTTTATAGCACTCACCCGGAATGCCGTTCAGTCCGGGCGACTTCCGTGCTTTTATGGACTGAATAGCCGCTTGTACCTCATGTATATTAATTGGGGCATCTAATTCGGGATGTTCTACGATTTCACTTATATCGGCCGTTATTTCTTCGAGAGTATCGTTATCTTGAAACATGTTCGAAATAATTTTGTCATACAGTTATCTCTATTTCAGGTGTGGGTACTATTTTTTGCGTTATGTTCCTTATTTTCGACCAAAACTCTTTGGAGTTTTTAAAGTTAGCCAAGAGGTGGTTACCTATTGGATTTCTATATTCTTTCTTCTTTTTGCGAATTAGGTTTTTGTATTCTCGCCTATTTATGTTATAAGTATTTTTATCTAATAAAAGACCCTTTTTATATGCCAATTAAGAAACCTGGCCGTTTGTCTGGCCTCTTTGCATTCATTGTCAAACCAAAGTTGCCTTTTTTCATTTGCAGTACTGCTGCTAATCCTAAACTCCTTTGTCATGCATTTTGCGCAAAAGGATATAGCTTCCATGAACAGAGAAAGGGCATCTTCTACTGAATACTCTAATTTGTTTGTAGCTCTAATAATTTCGTCCGTGAATTTGTCGTTACGTAGCCTTTTAAAAAAACTCCTCGGTTTTGGAGGGGTCCCAAAATATAGTGGAGACTACCCTAACCGAATTATTACAATATATTGGTACTTTAGGCCCGAACGACATTTACAAGGGCATATGGTCAGATTCTATTCGGCATGCAACTTTTAAATCAAGGTTTATAGTATAGGGGTGTATCATATATCAAGCAATAATCCTCTCTCCGTGTGGAGAAACGTAAGTAGTACACCCTTCTCTATCGCTATTTGTACATCCATTTAGTATGCAAAGATGATGCACTCTGCAAAGATGTATCAATATCCTACCAAAAGTATTTGTAGTGTTATCCTGTGATCTCCTGGGCAGCATTAGGTAATCACACAGACATTCGGTACTAGATTCATCACTAATTTCATTATCGCCAGCATCATCATCAGAATTCAAATGCACAAACCAGTCTCCTATCCTTGCATTAAAGTCTCCACACAGTATTATAGCAGATTCGGGATAACTTTCTTCCATCTTCAAAAGTGTATCTTCTATAAAATATAAATTGCAAGAAATATTTTTACCGTGGTAGTAGAGTGATTCTGGTGGTGGAACATAAGCACTCAACAATGGTTGGCTCGCGAATATGAATGCAAAAAGCCAACATGTTGTCATACTGTAACTGTATTTCTGTGACATATTTGGCGAGGTATTTACTTACTAATACCACAACACCACCCGCTCTTCTTCCTTGTACTGATATTTTTTTACCTGGTGAGTGGTATGTAGTATAATCAACAAAATAAACGTTAAAGTCAAAGGTTTCGAGGAAAACGCAGATTCCAAAAGAGGTCACATAGGTGATGAAACCAGGCTCGCTCAGGCGTGCAGCCAAACCACCAATGTTCCAGCATACAATGTTGAAGTGGTCTAGCGCCGGCTGAAGCGCCTGTGCACACCTATTGTTCTCAGCCTCTGCAGGTTGGTTGTTGCTAATTGGATTCCTATCAATGGACGGGTGTCGGCCAAAACCTCAGGTTGCAGGTGCATCCCTCTCTCTCAGTTGGGTTGAGTTCACGGGGTGCATAAGGCGACCATCTCACACTGAGGGCTGAATCGCACTCATCGTCTGTACGTGCATGGGGTCGTCCTCCATAACGCTGACGAAGTCTTCATCAGAGAGAGAGAGAGAGAGAGAGAGAGAGAGAGAGAGAGAGAGAGAGAGAGAGAGAGAGAGAGAGAGAGAGAGAGAGAGAGAGAGAGAGAGAGAGAGAGACAGACAGACAGACAGACAGACAGACAGACAGACAGACACACACACACACACACACACACACACACACACACACACAGTCAGCCAGCCAGCCAGCCAGCCAGCCAGCCAGCCAGCCAGACAGACAGACAGACACACAGACAGACACACAGACAGACAGACAGACACACAGACAAACACACAGACAGACACACAGACAGACACACAGACAGACACACAGACAGACACACACACACACACACACACACACACACACACACACACACACACACACACACACACACACACAGACAGACAGACACACAGACACACAGACACACAGACAGACACACACACACACACAGACAGACAGACACACACACAGACAGACAGACAGACACACAGACAGACAGACAGACAGACAGACAGACAGACAGACAGACAGACAGACAGACAGACAGACAGACAGCCAAACAGCTAGACAGACACACACACACAGACAGGCACACAGACAGGCACACAGATAGTCAGACAGACAGACAGACAGACAGACAGACGAACGGACGGACGGACGGACGGACGGACGGACTGACAGAGAGAGTTGGGGTTGGGTGGCACAGTAACCTATATACTATATCAAAGAAAGAAGTAGGTCATATACTCACCATCATTTGGCAAGTGCAGATCACACTTCGCATGAAGATGTAAATATCCCCATAGGGATTTATATTTTTCTTTACATTTTAAAAGATTCATTTGCTACCTTTACGCAAAGATGTGTCACGTTACATCAGTCGGTGTGTATGTACCGTAGTTAAATGACGTTTAACCTCTTCTTTTTGTTGTACATCCGTGCACCTAGACTGATCAACATGTGCCATTGTGCGTGTGCTCAGTTATATGTAGGATGGTACAATCTCTCTCTCTCTCTCTCTCTCTCTCTCTCTCTCTCTCTCTCTCTCTCTCTCTCTCTCTCTCTCTCTCTCTCTCTCGGGCAGCCGGCCCGCAGACCAGCCGGCCCAGGCTGTCACTCCTTAATCAACATTGGAACACGTGTTTTACCGTTTGAATGAGCTTCTGATTCTGGTGAATAAGTCCATCCTTTTAAGAGTGGTTGCTTTTGCATATTGCTTTGGCAGACCAGACGGGTGAGTCTGGCAGACTAGATCGGTCTCAAGCTTTTCGGGCCGAATAAAACATGAACGGAAGGAACTGCCTGAGTTTGTCCTGATAATGGAGTAGAGATCAGGAGCGGCTTGAGCCAGCTCCAGCCTGCGCAATGCCATGCAACAATTGACAGCACTCTGCCTGTCGGAACCCATCCATACCACACGGATCACCACCACCACTCTTCTACATATAATACACTTTCGCACTCGCAGGTACACACACGCGCGCGCGCGCGCACACGCGAACACCCACACGAACACGATATATATACCCACGAACGTATACACGCACATACACACTCACCACACAATCATATAACAAACCAGGCACATGTGCACACGCAACGTTCTGTAAAAACATGCCAAGTCGAGTTCACTATTTGCATTGTAAGCGAACATTTGGTACATATCAACCAAAACAGGTGAGTAAACAATACATTCCTAACTAGTGCAGTGACTCATGATTGCAAACAATTTGTAAGTGACATGGTACGTAATACCATTAAAGAATTTCGCTTTCAGTCCAAATGCCTAGAAACAATAACATTAGATTGGCATGCAGAAAAAATTATTAAACTGTGGATAAGATAACGATTTGGAATCTGACTGGAGAGCTTACGAGCTCAAATAAACCAGAAAACATTCGATGGTGTAAAAGACTGTCAGTGCAATCACATGATTAAGCGAAAGGCTTCCAAACCATGTGATCTCTTCCGACCAATGAACGGGCTTGTTTTGTATTGAGTCAATTCCAGTGCGTCGGTAATACTGTATCAACCTTCCCTGGGGTATATAGTACTCCAGCCGACATGCCAAATAAGACCAAGAAAGAAAAGGTAAGATTTAACTTTGATATATCACCAGCAGGTAACCTTGTCTTTCGATCCTTGGTTTGATCTTGATCGCCGATACGAGAAAGTCCAAGTGAGCTACCGATGCCAAATTATTTTTATCAGAGGGCAGTTGTTAGGCACAGTTTCCTTCGTCTTTCTGATCTTTGGTATCTCTGGCATTTCAGACAAACTCAAAGAACACGGGGAGCGCCAAGGTCGGAGGAAAAGAAGGAGCTGAAACCAACGACAATGAGGTGAGGACATCTCAATTGCCTATGATTTCTCTCCTGTGGAATATAACAGTAGGCGGCCATATTGACATGGATATATCCAACATGGCGGGCTGAATTTTGCATGAAACAGAGGCATGCACATGTCAACTTTCTTTGCGCGTAACATTTTCTGAGTCTTCCGGATACCACCATCGTCATCAAAAGTACTGGATATGTCGATTATGTTGCAGGCGGCAAAGCGAAAACCGCAGACTCAGACTGGTGACAACAACACGCACCCGCCGCCTACCCAGATAGCGAAAATCAAGTACACCGGGCCCCCTCATGTCAAGAAGGACAAACGACAAAACTCCTCCAGATTCAATGTATCCAAAAACAGAGAGCTGCAGAAGCTTCCACTGCTGAAGGGTGAGTCTTTGTAGATCGATGTAGATTGTGTCGAAGTCAGCCAGTGTGCTGGTTCTGTGACATCAAACTGACAGTCGCGCGACTTGATCTGTACAAGGAAGTATAGTCCGATCGTAGGTGTGGTATTTACATTTAGCATCTAATTGTTTCGCCAGGAAGTACGATCAGCTGTCTCGATGATAAGAATTGAAATAGCTCTGTCGCTTTGCCTGGCTGGAACCTGGTAGCAAAGATGCTGACTGCAGTTGTAACAATGTGTACATCTAGAAAGGTGATGAGGAGGTTAGCTGAGGTCACACCCATGCAATCAGTGTGGAAGAAGTGTAAGTTCAAGATTTTAAATAGTTCAATCATATGTCTCCGTACCATATTTTAAGACCTATGTGTTCCTTCAATGTTAGCAGTAATGCTAGGCCCACTTGCATGCTGATGGTGTCTGAGTGAGAGTTACCATTATTGAATTACTGTATAGGCATGTTATACTTCGAGATTTTATGTCTTGCACTGTATGTGGACAACAGAAATGTTAACTTATCTGATTTCCTAACAAGCAGTAAAGGCATTATTTATAGTATACCATGTTTTTTTATTATTCTGAGAATCCTTCTTCTTTTCCTATGCAGATGCTACACCAGCAGAGCGAGAAGAGCTATTTGTACAGAAAATTAGGCAGTGTGGAGTTCTCTTTGACTTTGTGCAAGACCCACTGAGTGATCTCAAATGGAAGGAAGTGAAGAGGGCCGCCCTGAACGAGATGGTGGAGTACGTCACCCAGAACAGAGGAGTTGTCACAGAGGCCATCTACCCAGAAGCCATACACATGGTGAGTTATGATCTGCAACACTCCTAGGCCTCCACCTTTTTTCCCCTTGGTTGTTGACACTAACAAATTACATAGTAAATTCTCTTTGTTCCTTGAATCCCTTTCTTAAGAACCTGTCAGCGTTAGGGGAGAGAAGAAATGTGTTAATATGTTCATTTGTGTTTAAGTTTGACAGCTTTTAAATTAATTCTTAGCTGTGATTAAACAAAAGTAGATGACTTAAGAAACGTTACATTTATATGAGCAATAGCTGTAAAAACTCACCAACATTCATTAGCTCGATGTTTTATTCCATTTGTCAAATTTTTCTATTCTGGAAGCTTACTTAATTCAATTTCCCATCACACTAATTGAAAACACAAAAAACAAGCTAACAAATCTGCTCTAAGAAAGAGACAGGATGTGTATTGCTGTGTGGAAAAAACACTGAATTCCCTTGATAGAACTGGGCATTCAGCGTGGCTGAGACTAGTGAATATAGTCTCAGCAACAGGTTGGTCACGTGATAGCCTAAATTCTTCCATAACATGCATACCACCGTTCTGAACACAAAGTCTCAGCCACGCTGAATGCCATATCACATCGTGAGTGTATTCCTCCGCTTGTTGTGATACACTCCATACTGGCAGCCATTTTCCCGTCAGTTCATTTTCTAAACATCGATTTCCCATGAATGTAAAACTTGTGTGCGGTAAAATTCGAATCACAAGAGTGTAATATTGTGAACTCTACTAATTATAAGGACTTTGAATACAACAGCAATATTTATACTTCATTGAGCGAGTTCGGAGGGTCAGAGTCGATCTCTGGTTGTGAATTCTTGTCAGCAAACCGTTAGATGACAACTAAAGACGCTTCAGCGTTTGTGTGAACAGTGATTACACGTACCTTGTCAGCAAACCGTCAGATGTCAATTCAACACTGTCTAGTCTCGCTGGATAAGCGGTGAATCAGAAAATGGCTTAACTTCAGCTCCAAAGAAAAGAAAAAGAACAGAAATGACACCCAAAGACAAAGTGGACTTGCTTGATCGCTACCGAGAGCTAAATTCTAAAAGTTTGAGGGAGGGTGCTGACATTTTGGGTGTGTCGGCATCATTTCTGTGCCAGACACTGAAAAAAGAAGATGAACTTATGGCTGATATCGCAGAGGGCTCCAGTCAAGGCCAAAGGATCGAAGCGTCGGCGCTGCGGGAAGGATAGACAGAAGATGGCTTAAAGCGGTGGTTCGACTCTATCCAAGCGCGCAACACACCTGTAAACGGCCCAATCCTGTGTCAGAAGGCGGAACAGATTGCTTCCCAGCTTGGTCGCTCCGAATTCAAAGCTACAAATGGGTGGTTTAACAGGTGGAAGAAACGCAACGGCTTGGTGAAGCGGGAAGTGCCGGTTAATAAAAACGCCGCTTATTAAAAATACTTTTGTTCGGTCCCAATGTGTTTTTAATAAGCGGCGACTACTGTATATACACAATCGCACGTGCTTAAGGCAGTTTACAACCTTATAGACACGTTCGCGCTAAAAGTAGTTCTCAAATGATTTCCTGAAAATCTCATAGATTAGTTTTATTAGAACACCAAATTTGTGTTTATCTATCGGGATAAATAATTGGAGTGAAATAGAATCGCCTCTTTTTACTCTCAATGGTCTTCTGATCATGTTGAATTTTGATTGGTAGAATCATTGGAATGTGGATTCGAAGTCACGTGACCAACCTGTGTCAGAGATAGTATTACATCTCTGTGTTCAGAATGAGAACTGGGCTGTCTTCAAACTGAGCATTTGGTGTACTCCATCCTCCCCTGTAAACTTCTTTCTCTTTTCCTTGGCTTTGCTCTCTGCTCCCTTCTTTTCCTGTACTCTCCATCCTCCTTACTCTCCATCCTCCTTACTCTCCATCCTCCTTACTCTTTTCTGCTTGTGTCCTGCTACTTCTCGTGCTCTTCCTCCTCTTGCACTTCCACAATCCTGTTCCTCCTTCTCGTCCTTTTTGTCCTCCTGTTCCTCCTCCAGTACCCACTGCCCCTCTCCAGTTACTCATCTCCTTTCCTCTTCTTTCCTCTCTTTATCTCTGCCTTCCCCTAGCACTCTCCCCCGTTTTGTTTTCTTCCTATCAAATCTCTGTGTCTCCTTTCCACTCCAGTCTTCTGCCCTAGCCACATCATTTTCTGCCTCTTCTTCCTTCTTTTCCTCCTTCTTCTCCCTTCTTTTTTCTCCACCTCTTTTTCTTTTTTCTCTTCCTCTTCCTCCTCCTCCTCCTTTTTCTTTTCCTCTTCCTCCTCCTCCTCCATCTCTTTTTCTTTTTCCTCTTCCTCTTCCTCCTCCTCCTTTTTCTTTTCCTTTTCCTCCTCCTCCTCCACCGCCTTTTCTTTTTCCTCCTCTTCCTTTTCCTCCTCCTCTTCCTTTTCCTCCTCCCCTTCCTCCTCCTCCTCCTCCTCCTCCTCCTCCTCCTCCTCCTCCTCCTCCTCCTCCTCCTCCTCCTCCTCCTCCTCCTCCTCCTCCTCCTCCTCCTCCTCCTTCTCCTCCTCCTCCTCCTCCTCCACCTCTTCCTCCTCCTCCTCCTCCTCCTCCTCCTCCTCCTCCTCCTCCTCCTCCTCCTCCTCCTCCTCCTCAGCCTCCTCCTCAGCCTCCTCAGCCTCAACCTCCTCAGCCTCATCCTTCTCCTCCCCCTCCCTCTCCTCCCCCTCCTCATCCTTTTCCTCCTCCCACTTGTTTTCCATCCAATTGTTTTCCATCCAATTGTTCTCCTCCTCCTCCTCCTCCTCTTTCTGCTGCTGCTCCTCCTCCTCCTCTTTCTGCTGCTGCTGCTGCTCCTCCTCCTCCTCCTCCTCCTCCTCCTCCTCCTCCTCTTCTGCTGCTGCTGCTGCTGCTGCTGCTCCTCCTCCTCCTCCTCCTCCTCCTCCTCCTCCTCCTCCTCCTCCCCCTCCTCCTCCCCCTCCTCCTCCTCCTCCTCCTCCTCCTCCTCCTCCTCCTCCTCCTCCTCCTCCTCTCTCCCTCACCTCCTCCTACTCCTCCTCCTCCTCCTCCTCCTCCTCCTCCTCCTCCTCCTCCTCCTCCTCCTCCTCCTCCTCCTCCTCCTGTACTTCCTCTGTCTCTTCCTAAACCTCCTTTTCCTTTCCCCATCCTCCTTTTCCTCCTCCTCCTCCTCCTCCTCCTCCTCCTCCTCCTCCTCCTCCTCCTCCTCCTCCTCCTTCTTTTCCTCCTTATTTACTCCTCCTTTTTCTTTTCCTTCTCCTTCTCCTTTTCTTCCTACTTTTTTTTCCTTTTCATCCTATTTTTTTCCTCCTCCTTCTTTTCCTTTTCCTCCTTTTGTTTCCCTCCTCCTCCTCCTCCTCCTCCTCCTCCTCCTCCTCCTCCTCCTCCTCCTCCTCCTCCTCGATTCTTACTCCCATTTTCTCCTTGTTCTGCTTCTTATTCCTCCCTCCTCTTCTTTTTCTCCTCCCCACTCTCTGTGCTCCTCTTGCATTTCTACTTTCACTCTATCTGGTACATATATTTGATTTAACAAAATCATTACAGAGATTTTCCTTGGATGCTTTTGAGGCAAATTCAGATTGCTTAACAGTTTACTGATATTCAATTCATTGATTGTACATTTGTAGTGTTTTGCTTGCCCATGTGTTCCTGTTATAGTTGTGGTATATTTTTCTCTTTTCAATCTAATGTTCTTTTTGATACATGCATTTGAAGAGTTCTTTGTGTTGTTTTTGTCTGTGTTGCCCTGATGTTGTGTGTTTATGTGTTTGTGTGTGTGTGTGATTATGAGTGTATGTTTGTGTGCATGTGTGTGTGTGTGTATAATACTTTTATCCCTCCAGGTTTACTGGAGGTCCTACAGACTTTATCTGTCTGTCTGTCTATCTGTCCCGACTCAACGGCTGATTTCTCAAAAACTACTGGACGGATTTCCTTGACATTTTGCACACTAACTGGAAGTTAGGTCCGATTGAATGTATCAAATTTTCAGAATCGAGGCTTGAAGAGAAAGTGGTTTTTAAGGTCGTACACTCGACATTGCCTCCCCAAATACTCCATTCATGGAATGGCCAAATTGCGAAATGTGTGACGTCATCAGCAACGTGACGTCATTTGCGAGTAGAGTTTTGAGGATAATGAATTTCGTACACTCGGAAGCACCTCCCTAGATAGTCAATAGATGTAAGAGCCTAATCAAGTCAAACTCTTTTCCTACGTTCACAAAACATTTGGCTTCTTCGTATGATGAACGTCTACCAGCAGACGCAAAAGAGCGATACTACGCTGTGTTGGCTTAAAATTCATTCCATTTGTGAACTAGCTTGTTGCCGGCTGTATCGAGCTTGTGTGTTCGTGTAGGCCTACTCAAAAGTCAAAATCACAGTCGTCTCCGAAACAAGGAATAATCAGAGTAAGGGGGAAAACATTTCGTTTGTTTTGTTTTGTTCTTGCAGCACTTCAAAGATGGTGTGTAGGTCTGTGACTGTCTGTCTCCATGTGTTTTGTGGTGTGTAGGTCTGTGACTGTCTCCATGTGTTGTGGTGTGTAGGTCTGTGACTGTCTCCATGTGTTGTGTGTAGGTCTGTGACTGTCTCCATGTGTAGTGGTGTGTAGGTCTGTGACTGTCTACATGTGTTGTGTGGTGTGTAGGTCTGTGTCTGTCTCTCTCCATGTGTTGTGTGGTGTGTAGGTCTGTGACTGTCTCCATGTGTTGTGGTGTGTAGGTCTGTGACTGTCTCCATGTGTTGTGGTGTGTAGGTCTGTAACTGTCTACATGTGCTGTGTGGTGTGTAGGTCTGTGTCTGTCTCTCTCCATGTGTTGTGTGGTGCGTAGGTCTGTGACTGTCTCCATGTGTTGTGGTGTGTAGGTCTGTGACTGTCTATGTCTCCATGTGGTGTGTAGGTCTGTGACTGTCTGTCTCCATGTGTTGTGTGGTGTGTAGGTCTGTGACTGTCTCCATGTGTTGTGTGATGTGTAGGCCCCAAGCTAAAAGACACATTTTTGTATGATTTATTGTGTTTTTTTTAATGCCAAAACCTGGAGGTTCAGCGCCAGCGGTTTTTATTCTTTAATTTTTCTCTTTTCATTGGAGTAGCGAGATTTTTAATTCATTCTTTTCACTATGAATAATGATAATGCTTTTTTTGTGCCTCTTTTGTGTATTTTTTTACATGACTGTCTCTACTGAAATTGTTGTTTCCTCCTCTTCCAAACATTTTTTTCATGCTCACATTTGCATGCATGTGCATCTCATGCATAATTCCCTCTCTTGAACTCCATATCCTCAGTCCACAACCACACTGAGTATGATCATCCACTGCATTGTGATGTATTGTTGATGATTCCAGTTTGCAGTGAACCTGTTCCGCACATTGCCACCCTCCTCCAATCCCAGTGGAGCGGAGTTTGACCCTGAGGAAGATGAGCCCACGTTGGAGGCTGCATGGCCACACCTGCAGGTGAGCTTTTCTAGTCTGACGGGTCTCCGTCCCCGTCTTGCTGTGTGTTTTCTGAGAGACATGATGGTAAGCAATGATAACTGAGACTTAACATTTCTACTCTTAAAGGAAAAAGCTAAGTTAAGGGTGTTTTTGATACATTTGAGGATATTTTCACGAATTCAACAGAACATACATGTCACAAAATCTAAGTCACAACCATTTTCTCTTGTTCAGTGCCAAAATTGCGCTGACAAATCAGCTTCAAACGCAGAGTTTCACTTTTTCAACCAAAATAAATGTGCAGTTCAAACATATTTTCATTGCTGCTTTGCTTCTGAAATTTTTTTAGTGCTTTTCCTTTAGACTTAATTTAGAGATGGCCACTCTCACTCTTGGGGCATAAGAAAGCTGTGGGTTGTGGGGTGGTGAAGGCCACTACCCATAGCCTCTGGCTCTTCTTCTTAGGCTGAGCCATCTGCATGTTTTCTTAACCTTCTCCGTGCGGCAGGCGGGAATTCCCGCCGAGCTTGTTTTCACCGCTGTGTGCGGACAGCGGGAGGTCCCGCCCGCACTCGATCGTTGAGGGTGGGTTAGTTTGAACGCGTTTATCCCCCTTGAAAATAACGTCTATTATCTATAAATATCACAGCAGGAAAGCAGAAATCGCGAGCTTTCTGCGCATGTGTAGTTTGTATGGGCGATCTCTACAAAATTTTCTAGTAAACTCGCTCAGAAGTTTAGTTTTTTTGTATCAAGTTATGTCAGAAGTCATAGATGAGCTTGTAATAGAGCTTTTGTTTGGCGAGGATTCGCACGAAGAGTTCAAGCCTTTCACGCTAGAGGATATTGCCAAGGCTGAAGCAGAATTGCAGCGATTCCAATCGCGGGAAGATTTCGAAGTTCGAACCGTGCATCGGAGCGAGCATCGAGTAGATCAAGACGTGCATCAGGAAGCGCATCACGCTCTTTCCGACAGCAAGCTTCCAAAGATGTTTAGCTTTCTCCCTTCCGTCAGACGACTGGCCCACTTGTTCACACTGAGAGCGACGATGCCAACAAGATTTTCGCTTACTTCTTCGATGACGATGTATTCGCCATAATTCGGACTAATGACCGAACAAACAATCAGGTATGCGTCGCAATATTTCGCAACCTATCTAGTCGACCAACTCGCGCCTCACTCACGGTTTCGAGATTGGAGATTTTGAACCTGCTGTAGAGATTTTTGCTTGGTTTCCTAGATAGTTTTCAACCTGCTATGGACACTGCATGTTGCCTTGGGTAGAAGTTGTGTGTGTGTGTGTGTGTGTGTGTGTGTGTGTGTGTGTGTGTGTGTGTGTGTGTGTGTGTGTGTGTGTGTGTGTGTGTGTGTGTGTGTGTGTGATTTTCCAGTTTCACCATTTTTATTAGTATGTCATTGTACCTGTAGTAACATGTAGATATTCCATTGGTGTCATTTTGTGGATGAGTAAATAGTTATGCTTATAATTCCTCATGAAAATCTTTTGCTTTCAACAAGGTTAGAGTGATTGTTTTTAGGCACTGTGATCAGCGTCTTCCCCACTCCCAACCACACCCCTACTCCATGATCACAGCAAGTACGTGGTAACTTTTGAGGTGCGTGTAAGGATTTGAGGCCTTTTTGACTCACATGCGAAGCAAAAGTGAGTCTATGTACTCACCCGTGTCGTCCGTCCGGGCGTCCGGGCGTCCGGGCGTCCGGGCGTCCGGGTGTCCGGGCGTCCGGGCGTCCGTGAAAAACTTTAACGTTGGATTTTTCTCGGAGACTATTAAGTCTATCAACACCCAATTTGGCATGATGGTGTATGATGACAAGGCCTAAAAAAACATACATAGTGACTTGTCCTTGCTTCAAGGTCAAGGTCGCAGGGGCCATAAATGTTGTCTAAAAAACAGTCATTTTTCACATTTTCTCAATTTTCTCTAAAGTTTTTGAGATTGGATACCTCACCTATTTATGGTATATAGGGCAAAGTAAGCCCTATCTTTTGATACCAGTTTGGTTGACCTTGCTTCAAGGTCAAGGTCACAGGAGCTCTTCAAAGTTGGATTGTATACATATTTTGAAGTGACCTTGACCCTGAACTATGGAAGATAACTGTTTCAAACTTAACAATTATGTGGGGCACATGTTATACTTTCATCATGAGACACATTTGGTCACATATCATCAAGGTCAAGGTCACTTTGACCCTTATGAAATGTGACCAAAATGGGGTATGAACCACTAAAAGTGACCATATCTCATGGTAGAAAGTGCCAATAAGCACCATTGTGCTTCCTATGTCTTGAATTAACAGCTTGTGTTGCATGACCTTGGATGACCTTGACCTTGGGTCAAGGTCACATGTATTTTGGTAGGAAAAAAGTGTAAAGCATTTCTTAGTGTATGATGTCATTGGTAGGTTTAGTTGTTTGACCTTGACCTTGAAGGTCACCTGAAGGTCAATGTCATGTAAAGGTCAAGGTCAAGCATGTGAGTCGTATGGGCTTTGCCCTTCTTGTTTGTCATTCTTTTTACTAGGTAACCTATAAGAAATCAAGCCTGATTATTGCTGGAGGTTATGATTAGATAATAAAGTTAGTGTAAAGGCATTTCATTGGTCTGTTTTGTTGTTGTTGTTGTTTTATTTCATTTTGAGAATAAAACGCAGGTATTATGATAAATTTGATTCAAGTGCTGCGTACCACTGTGTACAGAATTCTCTCAGCTACAACTTTTATTCTCTTTTTTTTTAATCAGAGGTGAAGAAGAATATGAAAATTGACTTCAAAGACGGTGACCGTTTTTGGAGTAAATTCTGGGGGGGGAAGTCAGCACAGAGCAATGACGCATTGCTAAAAAAACTCAGCAACGTAAGGGTTAAGCACTAACTGTGACTAAGCCTGCTGATGCATTATGCTTCCCGGGGCCCCAAACTTCTGCTAGTTACTCCCTTCCATCAAGAGAGAACAGGTATTTGGCAGAAACCCTAGGCTGCGAATGTCTTGACTTCCTGCTACTTTCAGCAGTCTAACTTTCTGCTCTTTAGCATGGCTCCGATGATCAAGATATGTGATTTTAAGTGTGTAGTGAAATATGAGGAATACGTCACTGGAAACTGAAAGTCTGCCTGTGAGATGTTGCAAATGGACTCGTGACACTTTGCTTGCTTTGTTTTTCAGTTGGTGTACGAGTTCTTCCTTCGATTCTTGGAGTCACCTGACTTCCAGCCCAACACAGCAAAACGATACATTGACCAGAAATTTGTTTTGCAGGTAATGATTCATCCTTGTTTTCACATATTGCAAAAGGGGGTTTTCCTTATTTATTCAATATATGATTTCCTGTTGCTCCAAATTTTCAATTGCAGCTGAGATAGAATAAAGACAGGGGTGCAAAAGGTTGCATGACAGTTTACAAAAAGGGTGATCACCAATCGAAGCACCAGCAGGGAGTTGGTGGCATTGTTGTACAGCCCATCACCAATGACATGTACAGGGAAACTTCTTTGTCTTGTACCTTCTTCAACTCGGTGAAGCAGATAATTCTTGCAATCTTAATATCATGAACAGCTTCTTTTCTTCTATTCCTTTCTTATTATTTTTCCTTCTCTCTTGCCCCATCCTCCCACTCACCCTTCACCCCCACTCTCCACCACATCACTCAAGAGAGACTTCATGGTTTTCCAGCTGCTGGAGCTGTTTGACAGTGAAGATCCCAGGGAGAGGGATTTTCTGAAGACGATACTGCACAGGATATATGGGAAATTCCTAGGACTGAGGGCATACATCAGGAAACAGATCAACAACATCTTCTACAGGTGTGTACTGACTGGAATCACAGGTTCTTGTCTTTTACATGTGCTGTGCAGCTGAAGAGTGGAAGAGATTTTCTTGGAGTCCAGTGAAGTCTAGGGTGCTCTGAAGTGGATAGACTGAAGTTATCCACGCTGCAGTGTGTTTAGCGTTGGGAAATATTTTGCAACAAGGAAGTTAGATCCTGAACAGCTGGAGGAGAATGGCGCCATTAAGCATAAGATCTTGTTGGTGCTAGCTGAACTAATATTTTTTTCCACACTATGAATGTACCGATGTGTACAATATGTTATGGTTGGTGACTTCTTTCTTCTGTAAGGAACTGTCGAATGTTTATTTCAGGGCAGAAAACAAGGAGTGCAGAAGGACTAGCTAATGAGTATACAAGACATTGAAGTTTTCCAACTCTGATATTATAAAGAAAGAAGATTTTGAAAAGACAAGTAGCCCCTCAGCCAGTATGCATCACCTCTCATGCAGGCTGAGAAGGTTCGCACTTGGATGTACCTGTGTAAAGCTGGTCTCTTTAATGTCATGTATTGAGAAAGTAGTTTACCAACAATGTGATGCCAGGACAAAGGAAACAGGATGAGAACTATTTGAAACAGGGATGGATCACGTAACATTCTTGCACTCAACCAATGTGTAAACTTTCTTCACATTATTGAAGTAGACATTGGTGGTGTTGAATATTTTATGGTCAGTGTCAGGATTGCCTTGACTTTCAGAGCTAATCTAAGCTAGACTGCTGTCTTCAACTTTCATCCAGGAGTGAGCTGTAGTAAGGATGGAACCAGAGTTGGATACAAGGTTCAGTTTCCCTGTGATGCTAAGTGGGTAAAGCTTACATGAATGCTAATTGCTGGAAGGAAATGCCCTGGCAGTTAATGTGTGCAAGGCACAGGATTATAATGGGTTGAAACACTTGAAACTTTGAGTGGCAGGAAGTCATGATTAGCCCTCTAATTTACACTTAAACACACCAAGAATTGGAACACAGGAAAACTATCTTTGTTTTCCTAATATGCATGCACACACGCCCAGTTACACTCACACACAGACACACTCACACACACAGACACACTCACACTCACACACACAAACACACTCATGCATGCACACACACACATACACGCACACATACACACACACACACACACACACACACATTCAAACACACACGTGCACAGGCACTTACACCTACTCTCACTTTGTGCTTTGTTGATCTTTGAAGGCAGAAATGCTGCCAGGGAAACATGTTTCTGATTAGGTTTTTCAATATGTGTAACGTTGATGTTGACAGGTTCATCTTTGAGACAGAGCACCACAATGGCATTGCTGAGCTGCTTGAGATCCTCGGGAGGTAAGCCTGTTGCCTGAGCATCATGTTGTGTACCTACTTTGAAATCTTTTTGATGGAAAATTATTATTTGTATGGTGCTTTGAAATGCTAACATGCTATTCATTCTCTCTCTCTCTCTCTCTCTCTCTCTCTCTCTCTCTCTCTCTCTCTCTCTCTCTCTCTCTCTCTCTCTCTCTCTCTCTCTCTCTCTCTCTCTTAGGCGCGTGTGCACACTCATGCACACACACACGCACACGCACACACACACACATATATGCATATATGTGTGCTCACAAACACATGCGCACAAATTATATATATACACACACATTCAAAACATGTATGTACATGTACACACCACACACACTACACACACATACACACACACACACATGCATACATACACATACACACACATACAGACCACACACACTTGCACACATACACATACACACACACACATACATACACACACACATGCATACACACACACACACTTGCACACACACTTGCACACACACTTACACACACATACACATACACACACACACACACACAAATTTAGCTTGTGTTCAATGGAGATGTTAATGACTGTTTCAGCACTGGATGCACATTTAGAAATCCATTCATGCTTTATTTTTTTCAGCATCATCAATGGCTTTGCACTTCCCCTGAAAGAGGAACACAAAGTATTCCTCCTGAAAGTATTACTACCTCTGCATAAGGTGAAGTCACTGAGCGTGTATCACCCACAGCTGGCATACTGCGTTGTTCAGTTCCTGGAGAAGGACCCCAGCCTCACAGAACCAGTGAGATCTCACTTCCAACATGTGGGCATGCTTGTGTGTTTGTGTGTATGTGCACGTGTTTGTGTTTGTGTGTGTGTGTGTGTGTGTGTGTGTGTTTCTGAGCTCATGTGTGTGCGTGCATGCATGCGTGCTGGGGTCAACAGTAACCATTGCCTGACTGCCTGAGGGAAGTAGATTTGTGTTGGGCAGGCCATAGCATTCAGCCTGCCTGATTTGGCAGCTGGCATTTTTAACTGAGGTTGGAGCTCACCAAAAAATGTTGGCAAGTAAGGTCTATAATTGACCCCCTTCTGTGTGTGTGTTTGTGTGTGTGTGTATGTATGTGTGTGTGTGTGTTTGTGTGTGTGTGTGTATGTATGTGTGTGTGCATGCGTGTGCATGCATGCGTGCATATGTGCGTGTGTGTGTGGGGGTGTGTGTGCGTGCATGCATGCGTGTGTGCGTGCGCGTGTGTGTGTGTGTGCTAGCACATGCATCAGCCAAATTGTGTACCTGTCCATTTATGTCAGTCACTGTGTTTGTAAGCATTTCTCTTCCTCCCTGCTCATCTATGAGTCTGTCGTCCTGTCTCTGTTATTTTGTGACTTGATTTTTCTTTGGGTTTGTCTCTCCTAGTGCTTCTCATTCTCTGTCTCTTTCCCCTTCTCCTCCTCCACATCCTCCTCTTTGCTAAATTTCCTTTGTGTAGGAGCAGGAGATCTATGCATCACTGAACTAAATTGATGACTTGTTCTTATGACACTGTTTCAGGTAATCATGGGATTATTAAAGTTCTGGCCAAAGGTGCATAGTCCGAAGGAGGTCAGTATTCTTATCAAACCTTTCCTGCAATGAGATCTGACTTGTATGGACATGAAAGGGTTTACTTTCAGTAGCATAGTGTTAATTTGCAAGTATACATTGTAAAGTATGTAGTGCCCTCAGTAACTGATTTTTAAAAAAAAAATTTATCTATCTCTTTTTTCTCTCTTTTTTTCTGACATCCTCATAAAGGCTTTCGAACTATTCCAGTCACGAGATTACAATTGCTCATGTTAATAAACATGCCAGCAGATATGCAGCTCTCAGCAAGTCTGCCTGATGACCATGTCAGTGAAATATGAATGAGCTTTCACTACAAAATCCTGCATTGCAAATCTGCATGAAGTGCACACGCTGAATGTTAAGACATCATTAAAAGTAATCTGAATATGTTTGCTGCAGTTAAAATGTTAGAATTGAAATGTTCTTGAGAAAGCCTAGGCAATGCTGCATATGAATGTTGTCATTGTACACGTTATGTTTAGTTGAGGAGGCAAAGAACATACTGTGTAAACGTTGGATGTGGCAGAGGTATAGCCTTTGTTTGCATTTCCTCTGTGTTGTGCGGATGTATGCAAATGGCATTTTTGAACAGTTACAATGCAATGCCAACATTTGTGTACTTCTCTGCACCCCCCGCCCCCATTAAAAAATGAAAGAAGTAATTATAGATCTTTTATTCAGATAATATAAAAGTAGGCAAAATTCAAAGAACACTATAAGCAAACATGAAACACATTTACATGCATGCAGGCACAAGCACACTTGCACATCATTCACAATCATTTACTTGCACATATCATTTTTCTGACCCCCGCTCCCCCTTCCATTCCCCGACATCCCCCGTTTTCCCCTTCTAACCCCCGTTTTCCCCTTCTAACCCCCCTGATCCAGATGCACCTTTTGATTCATTTGTTTGCTTTTCATGTGTTTGCATGTAGTGTACCTGATGTTGTGCAGGTGATGTTCCTGAATGAGCTGGAGGAGATCCTGGATGTGTTTGCATGTAGTGTACCTGATGTTGTGCAGGTGATGTTCCTGAATGAGCTGGAGGAGATCCTGGATGTGTTTGCATGTAGTGTACCTGATGTTGTGCAGGTGATGTTCCTGAATGAGCTGGAGGAGATCCTGGATGTGATTGTGTTTGCATGTAGTGTACCTGATGTTGTGCAGGTGATGTTCCTGAATGAGCTGGAGGAGATCCTGGATGTGTTTGCATGTAGTGTACCTGATGTTGTGCAGGTGATGTTCCTGAATGAGCTGGAGGAGATCCTGGATGTGATTGTGTTTGCATGTAGTGTACCTGATGTTGTGCAGGTGATGTTCCTGAATGAGCTGGAGGAGATCCTGGATGTGATTGTGTTTGCATGTAGTGTACCTGATGTTGTGCAGGTGATGTTCCTGAATGAGCTGGAGGAGATCCTGGATGTGATTGAGCCTGCAGAGTTCACAAAGGTGATGGGACCGCTCTTCAAGCAGCTGGCCAAGTGTGTCTCCAGCCCCCACTTCCAGGTAAGCATGCCTGCCTCTCTGTCTGCCTTGGCTGTCCCTGTATCCGCCTCCCTAAAGCTGGGGTGGGCTGCCTGGACATCCATCCCTTTTAAAATGGAAGTCAATAACACGGAGTAGTGGTATGCCTCAGAGGTGAAGTTATGGTTAGGTTTTTTTCTTTTGATTTTATTGTTTGGTATAATCTTTAAAGGGAGAAACGAAGCCAAGTCAAATGATAAAGAGCAAAAAAAAAAGTCCTCTAATGCTGTTGTTTTACATACTTGAGAGCATTTTGAATTAAGGGGAGACCTGGCAGTTACTGAACACTTTTTCACAAAATCTGTTTTTTATTGGTTCATTTAAGTCAGAATCTACGGAAAAATGTTCAAAAAGAGGCCTTTTTTAGTGTACTTCTTTCTTTAATGAAGATAATTTGTCAAAAACATGAAAAATATCTTTTTTAGAGACAAAATTCTAAAATAAAGAAAACACATACAGACTTTCAACAAAATGTATTTTTTACATTATCAACTTCTTCATGCATTAGCAGAGCAAAATTTTACCCATCTTGATCACCAAAAAATCCTCTTCCTGAGCAGCAATGGCTCGCTGACGCTCAACATGACGTGCTTGTAGTGTCTTGGCGAAGGCTGCACTTGCTGCTCTGTCTGCCTTTCTCTTTCTCTTCTCATCCTCCTTCTCCACAATAGCCAGTGTCACTTCATTTGCTGCAATGTTCATGTTCGACACTTCTGCAATATGAAAGTTGCCCTGGTTGAACTGGTTCACTGCCTAACAGCAGCCAACACACGCTGCTTTCCAACAAAGACAGTCTTTGGACAGTGCACCCAGATCAGGTTGTTCAGGCTTTCATTGCAAGGCTGAATTGGTAAACCTCCTGTACACAGGAACAAGAGCCTCAGCCACTGGTTTGCTGAGAGCAGTTCCCACATGCTTCTCATGAGACAGGTTGGTCACCTGCTGCTTCAGCCTGCTTGACAAAGCACCATGAATTTCCTCCAGGAGGGCATCAGGTGTGGCGAGGTTCTTTGTCAGTAGACATGCAGAAGAGGCATGCCAAACACTTGGCACAGCTTTCTCAAAGCTGCATGACCACTCACGATCTGGTGAGTGAACAGCACTGCCAGCTGATTCACCTCCAAGCCAACGTTCTTCTCTGGTCTTTTCTGCACACGGGGCGAGGAGAAACATTCGTTCAGTTCGCCACAATGACCACAACTCGGAGTCATCCTCCGCGAAAATCCAAGAGAAGTGCTGAGATGCACAGAGAGACATTGCTGAAACAGTTCTGGCATAGGGCAACAGAGAAGAGTTCATTCAGCTGGCCCACCTCCGTAAGAGTCCACATTCGTTCACCAGCACTGGGTACAGCATACTCATCTCAGAACCAGTCCAGTTTAGATCGTAATGCTGACGTCAATGGCCCTGGATCGGGGGTTGGGGAGGGAGAAAGCTCAGATGGAGATTTTGATGTTGATGGCACTGGTTCGGCGATAGTGGAAGAAGCAAGGGGAGGCGCGAGAAGAGGATGCATGGGTGGGCTCATCATGACGCACAACTGATGTCGGGTGATCTGCCGGACGATCTGTACTTGCGCTGTCACTCTTTTCCTCCTTTGCAAGTTTCACTTTTGTCAGCTGCTGATTTCTTCGATTACTATTCTTTCCATTGAAGGCATGAACAGTGTGGTACTTTTTTTAGGCATGGTAACAGCGTTAAAGTATGAGGAAGCGCTTCAGTCGAACGGAAGGCAGCCATCTTGTCTCCAAGCTTGGAGCGAATAGAGCTCTCTCATTGGTTCATTCGTGTCAGCTGACCTGAAAGGCTTGAATCTATCCCTTGCAAATGATCATATAGCTCTTTGTACACAAAGTCAAGAGCAGTTATCTCCCTTGCACTGGTTGTATGAGATGCCGCGCTTTTGATCGACACCAAACATGCAAAGATTTGTTCAATTTTTCTATGCGTTCCCAAGGCCCAAACATTGGCATTTTATGAGCAAAAATTGTGCAACAAAACTTTTATAAGGGTGGGTCATCTGTTTTCCTGATGGTTTTTGCACAGAAAGATGCTATTTTCAAGCTCAACCTTACTAGATTGGCATTGTTGAGGGTTCAACGAGTGCAAAAAAGCAAAAATCTCAAAATTGACCATGCAAGCCCAAAGGATCAATTTTCACTGCCGTGTCTCCCCTTAATGCGATTGTTGATCAATTTCCAAGTTCCTTTGCCAGTAACTTTTTACTGTCTGTTATGAAGTTAACAAGTATAAATCTGTTTTAGCTGTCACATGTCCATTCAATTGAATACTGGCCTTGCATTAATTGATTTTGCATCTCTTCCAGGAAAGATTACTCACTTCTTTGATTTCAGGCAGAATCTGTGTGAGTGCTCCAACCTATGCACACTAGGCTTTACCCCAAGTTTCATGTTTCTGTATTTGGGGGTGTTTGTCGTTGGGCTCTTTTTGACTCACATGCAAAGCAAAAGTGAGTCTATGTACTCACCCGTGTCGTCCGTCCAGGCGTACCTAAAAAACTTTAACGTTGGATTTTTCTCGGAGACTATTAAGTCTATCAAGACCCAATTTGGCATGATGGTGTATGATGACAAGGCGTCAAAAAACATACATAGTGACTTGACCTTGCTTCAAGGTCAAGGTCGCAGGGGCCGTAAATGTTGTAAAAAAAACCCAGCCATTTTTCACATTTTCCCAATTTTCTCTGAAGTTTTTGAGATTGGATACCTGACCTATATATGGTGTATAGGGCAAAGTAATCCCTATCTTTTGATACCAGTTTGATTGACCTTGCTTCAAGGTCAAGGTCACAGGAGCTCTTTAAAGTTGGATTGTATACATATTTTGAAGTGACCTTGACCCTGAACTATGGAAGATAACTCTTCCAAACTTCATAACATTGTAGTACACATGTTATACTTTCATACTAGGTCACCCGTGTCGTCCGTCCGGGCGTCCGACCAGGCAGACCGGGCATCCTGTAATCCGTTAAAAAAACTTTACCGTTGGATTTTTCTCGGAGACTATTAAGTCTATCAACACCCAATTTGGTATGATGGTGTAGGATGACAAGGCATACAAAAACATACATAGTGATTTGACCTTGCTTCAAGGTCAAGGTCACAGGAGCTCTTTATAGTTGGATTGCATACATATTTTGAAGTGACCTTGACCCTGAACTATGGAAGATAACTCTTCCAAACTTCATAACATTGTAGTACACATGTTATACTTTAATCATGAGACACATTTGGTCACAATTAATCAAGGTCAAGGTCACTTTGACCCTTATGAAATGTGACCAAAATGGGGTAGTGAACCACTAAAAGTGACCATATCTCATGGTAGAAAGTGCTTCCTATGTCTTGAATTAACAGCTTTGTGTTGCATGACCTTGGATGACCTTGACCTTGGGTCAAGGTCACATGTATTTTGGTAGGGAAAATGTGTAAAGCAGTTCTTAATGTATGATGTCATTGCTAGGTTTAGTTGTTTGACCTTGACCTTGAAGGTCACGGTCATGTAAAGGTCAAGGTCAAGCATGTGAGTCATATGGCCCTTCTTGTTTAATATAAACCTTTGAGTAAGTGTAATTGATAAGTGATTTGATGTAGTTTTCTTTGGACATATATAACTCTCAATCTAAAGAGAAAGTGGGGCTCTGTGGCATAGTGGTAAAAGCGTTTGACCCGCAGTTGCTTGCGACTGACGAGTGCCGTGTTTCAAGCTGCACAAATCCTAGAGTTGCATCCTTGGGCAGGATCCTCAACCCACATTGCCTCTCCTACCGAGGAGTAAAATCCGGTCACTGGGCGCTGCACAGTGGCGACCGGGGGTGAAATTCCCCAAAATTATTTCCTTAAAGAGGACATGATAAAGATTGTTAGGGGAAAAAATACCACAGTGTTCCCTCGCAAACTGAACCTTTCCTCACCCAAGCTCAGTGTCTGCACCCAGAGAAGTGTTAGTGCTATGACTTGGTCGGTGATTCTGCTTGCTGTGTGTGTGCCTTGGATTCATTGTCAGCAACAGGACAACTGAAGGAGATGGACTGCTGGAGTGTGAGCAAGACCTTGGGAATTCCAACTATTCCTGACTATCTCAGATTGAAATGTGGCCAGCTTAGTTGCTCATGTATATTTGCGTTTTCAGACTTCTCAAAACTGACGGGCAGCATACCTGCCCGACTGATGGATGAGGTTCACTTTGTGGTGCCGAGGTTGACTGGCTTTGTACTGATTGCAGGTGGCTGAGAGAGCCCTGTACTACTGGAATAATGAATACATCCTTAGTCTGATCAGTGACAATGTTAGCACCATTCTGCCCATCATGTTCCCAGCCTTGTATAAGACTAAGCAGCACTGGAACAAGTAAGACACAAGTCTCTTTGTGCATGGGTTGTGTTGGGGTTTGTTTTTGTTTTTTTGTCATGGCCTTGTTGTTTGTGAGAATGAATGGGTCAGTATTTACCTGCTCACCCATATTTTTATTTTATTTTAACCGTGCCATGATGGATTAATAAAACACCAGAAAGAAATGGTTGCTTGCCCCTTGTGAAGGGTAGAGAATTTATTTGTTCTGTCCCATTATGGCCATCATTCATTTTGCATTGGGCTTTCTGCCCAGAGAGAAAATATCTTGAATAATTGACTGGTTTTGCATCCATGCCCTGATAAAAAGTGGTAGGAAAGCAGCCATTTCTTTTGTGTGTTCAATTGAAGATGTTTACCCTGCACAACCTGTGAAATTGAGGAACGAACAACACTTTTTTGGTTGACGGGGCCTTGTCCCTGTGGTCTGAAGATATACATAAGAAATGTCTGCATAGACACATAGATAAAGATTAATCAAAGCGACAAAGATTTTGTTTCTAATACGTGGAAGGAGTCAATTTTTTAAAATGACTATGGAAGGTAGCATCTTTTAATTTACCTATAAAAAAACCTCGTCAAAACACGCCACAACATAGAGAAGTGCCGATGTTAAGACAAAGTCCTTCAATAACACACGGCTAGTCGAGCTAATTGTCCATAATTCCGCAAAATCGTTTTCAAGAACAAGTTCGTTGTCACCTACACAATCTGTGCCGGTTCGGGGCCGGCTCCTACCACCACAGCCTCTGTATGGGCTCTATCGCCTGACCATAAACCAGTTCATGGTTCAGTTCTCTCTTCCTCCCCTCACGGGTCAAACCTCTATCTCCTCCCTCGATTCTCACTTCCTCTCTCCTGTCTCTGTGTAATCCTCTGTCTTGATCTCCCTCTGTCCTTCGTATTTCTGTCCTCTGTCTTTCTCTCCCACATTCCCCCTCCATCTCTCCATGTGCTTCTCCATCTATATCCCTCTATCTCATCCTGAAACACTCACCTCACTGCCCTCGTGTCTGGTGCGAACCCGAGGTCCCACCCAAAATGTTCAACAGTTAACTTCAACATTTGGGTCCCGCTCCCAGATCCACCCTTAGCCCAGCACAAAGAATGTCTGCCAAATAGAAACCTGTCCCTGTGAGCTAATCCTCCGGGTGAAAAATGAGCACTTGCCACGGGAGTTTAAAAAGGCCCCGGGCCGGGAAGAGGGAATTGAGATAGGGACAAGGTTGATTTCAAGTACATAAAACTACGTTGGGGGGAGGCAAGTGTTAGTCCCCAGTGTTTTCAAAGACGTTGGCCTGTTTTCCAAGTTTGGCATGCTATGGCGTTTGGCGTGTGATTCCTAAGATTTGCTCAAATTCTGCTATTTTGTGTCCCGCTCCGGAATGGAGGGCTAAACACGGAGCGAGGCTTTTTTCGACGCGCCGATTGGAGATGAAGCTAACGGATGAGGCAACTACTTGAAGTTACTAATAGAACTAACTATGAAGCGTACTATGAAACTACCTATGATAGGCTACTATGACAAAGCTACTAATGAAGCTACTCATGAATTCCTTGCTTTTTTCTGTCCACGGAACGAGAAGAGTTTTGCGTCACCGACATTGTTGCAGTTAAGCACGCAAAGCGCAAGAGAACAGATACACAGAGACAGCCGCCTCTAGGTTCTCTGTGTTCGGGAAAAGGCTTCCCTCCCGCATCACCCCGACGGCAGTCTCGCAGGAAAAGAAATTTGAAATGGCAGCGAGTTTGCCCTCACCCTGGAACTCTCGTATTATGAATGTTTGTTGATCTACTGCATCGCTGCTTACGACGTCGCGCAACCAGACATATAGAACCTGCTCGTGCCTATGATCGCTAGCGAGCCTTTTCTATTACGCATAGTATTGAGCGCACAACATAAACTTTGGCCTTAGATTTCAGCTAAGCGTGTAGCCTTGTCCTCTTGCGACATAATCGCGCACATCGACCAATATAGATCTGCTTGGCAAGCTACTGATAATCCGAGAGAAGGGGTTTCACATAGACCATTCAAGGACACAACCCACCTAAGGCTATGCAAACGTTAAGTCCAAAGCAATCCCCAACTCCAGCGAAAGAGCGAAGCGGTTTCCTTTCGAAAGGGCACTGAACAAAAGCTGCATTCACACAACCAGATTAGAGACACACCGTGCATGCACACGCGTACACACATATAGCTTACACATACACAACGGCGGGCGTTCCCAACCGTCTTAAAAAGAACGACACACTTCAGGACCTACACAAACACACACACAATATACTGCACATACACATACAGCACAAACTAGCTCACACACACATACAACACACATAACCCAGCCTTAGAAACACCCCGAACCGGCCCGCGGCGCCACAGCCCCGCCCCCCTCACCCCCCCCGCCTACCACGCGCAATACACACACACACGCATCAGCATGCACCTATACATGCACCGCCTTCGAGGTCTTATTACCCTAAAATGCTGCCCCAGGATTGAAGGCGTACAAAATCGTCCCGCACGTTTCGTGCATTTTTACGTCAGCTCTCCAAACACAGAAAACCTTTTCCGTCTATGAAACGAGTGACCATGACTGGAGCGAGTTCCGTGGGACTCTGATATGCAAGCAGGAGCAAAGCAAAAGGCTTGTTTTCCTAAAGTCATCTCTGTAATCATGCGCACTGTTCACGTTCGTCATCAAGGTGCTCATATAGTGTACTGCTTTTTTGGTCCCAAAACTGTTCTACATATCAGACTCCTGTAAAGATTACCCGCGACTTTTTTTTTTTTTTTTTTTTTAATGGATTTTAAGAAACGCCTTTTTGGATTGCCTTCGCTCAATTGTGATGTGACAATGCTGTGAAAACGCTTTAGCATGGTGATGATGCATAAATGACCGGCGACGACGACCGACGACGACTCGGGGGACTGTACGCCGCTGACGACGACGAACCTCCAGACGACGTCACGACCGACGACGATGATGATGACGATGATGATCGAAT